>VUQI01004240.1:2613-33985 GCA_015106735.1 Paratilapia polleni | reverse complement strand
TGGTGAAACTGCACAATATGTGTAATTTGTTTTATAAATCATAACATAATAAACCTAATACTTACCATCCTGCTACCATGTATTGAAAACACTTTGGCTTTATTAGACTAGTTATTGTTATGCATCTTAAACATGGAGCTAAATGGGATTTGGATGGAAAATGTAGGTGCAGTTAGAATATATACTCTTAAAATTTGGCCTGGACATAATTTATGAGCGTAACTAGAATGATAGTTGGAGGTTTGTTTACTTTTCAAGGATTTCATCTTATTTCTGTTGATTTATCTGATTAACCAACTTGTTTAATATGTAGATTGTGAGAAAATCTTGAAATATGCAAATTTCATGTTTTTAGGGGACAGTGATGTCTTTAAATGTCTTGATTTGGACAACCAACAGGCCAAACCGAGATACACTCGCGTTTCACAACAGCATTTTGCTTTTTAGCTCTAAAAAAACACTGCTTTAGTTCAAAGCTGTTAATTGGCAAATTTAATTTTCTGTTCATCTACTAATTGACAAATGGGCTCTAAATGGAGGTCAGTGTATCAGGCTCAGCACAGACTGAAGCATCAGGTCAGATGAGGGTTTATAGGCCGTCATAATCTCCGAATCTGCTGCTTCTGAAGAAACGATAACTTCCTATTAAACCAAAACTGGAGACAACCAAAGAAAATGCTTCTCTGAAAATGAAAGCTGGAGTCAATTTAAGTCAAGTTAAAGCAACAATTCCTCATATTTGAGCTGGAAGCAGAAAATGTTTTGTATCTTTTTACCTGCTTTTCTCACTACTGTTATACTACATATGTTTCTGCGTTGTGACCAACGCCACCTCCACCAGGTTTTAAGTTTTATGCTTTCTGTGCATTTAAAGGCGATACTTTCAGTTAATGAGGTTTGGGGTTTTTTTTGTTTTGTTTTTAAATCTTGTGAAAATAAGATCCTGTGGCTTTCCGCCTCAGCTGCACAACGTCTTTAGAAGCTCTGTGATTTCAGGCAGTTTTACAGGGTTTCTGTCAGCACTTGTAAAGCTTTACATTAAATTTTCTGAAGTAGTGTCCTGGAAAGTTATCACATGGTCTTAGATTCATGAGGTCAGAGTAAAAGTTGTGCCTCAGCACTGCAACCGTCACGTTTCACAAGATGCAGATTTAACTTTGAAGGCGAAAGTTCTCCGATTCCAGATTGCGTTTCTCTTTTCACTCTTTCACTACCGTGGTGAGTAGTTGGCGAGTGTTTGCAGAAAAGTTGGCGTCTTCAATGCAAACTATGGGGGACCGCGGCAATCTTCAAGCAACAAAAGCAGTTGCAAGGAGGTTGTTGGTGCAGGGGAAATAAATGTGAATAGTTTTTGATGCTTTTTTCCCCCCTGGTTGGAGAGACGTGGGAGAATGATTTTCAAAATCCCATATTCTTATGGGATAAGTTTAGGATTTAGGGTATGTGTTATCAAGAATGACTAATCCTGGGAATACACCGGGGTCAGCAGCGTCACGTTCCAGCTCTGACGCGCCCGCCATAGCTGATCACAGTGAGAGTGCTCGCTATTCTACTGCAGCATCTACATCCATGGCCCAAAGGAAGCCATCATATAGGATGCCACAATGCTACTGCAGTTCAAAAAAAGACTTTTAATAATACAAAAATAATTACTTACGAGTATCGAACACAAAAAGAAGCAAAAGGAAGAAGACCAAGAATCAACTACACAATAGTGGTGGGGGGGAAAAAAATAGATGCAGCATAATATCGCGATATTTTGCGTGGTCATATTGTATCGATACAGGGACACAAAACATTAATTTTTTATTAAATAAATTCAAATACTCTGGAAATACTACGAACAAGAGGGCTCATCTCATGCACCACCATCCTGAGATAACCTGGTTATCTGAGCAAACTTACATTAAATCGGCTCAACCGAAAAACCATCCAACACCCGACACACAAAGCTGCCTCCTAATTCAGAGCGAGCTAACGGCTCAGTCACACTGGAGTGAAAGTAGGACGGGAACCTCCTTGCAACTAGGAAAAAGTCGGTGGCTGCCTGGTGATTGCATTGAATTGTTTCACATTTATGACAGGTTGTAGTGACAGTGTTGGTATGCTTGACATTCTCATTTTGCAGGAAAAAAATAGCTGAAGTGCGATAACTTTATCTTATTAGATAAAACAGATATTGATAAAGTTTAACTTTGAGGACATAATTTGGAGTTGAAAAAAGGTGATAAATCACAATATGTGTTATTGCATTACTCAGCATATCACAAAATGTAAAAAAATCACAATAATATTGTATTGTGAGTTAAGTATTGTGATAATATTGTGTTGTGGGGTCTCTGGTGATTCCCACCTCTACTACACAATGGGCTCCTCCATTAAAATAATGTTAGTAAAGTAAAGTAATGAAACCAAGAGCGAAAACGGGGCTTCCGCTAACTCTTAACTCAACTAATGATTAATAAACCAAACTTTAACAGAAGTACCTATTTCCTCTACATCTCTAAGGTTATTCAAGTGACTCAGTTTTTTTTTTTTTATATCTTTAAATGATTGATTTAACTCAGATTGATATTTATGATGTCCTCGTGTTATTATAAGCATCTAAAAATCTTGTATTTTTGTTTTGGTTAAAGAAAAAAAAGAAATCAGTAGATTTCTTCAGGAGTTTTGATGCCCTGCAGACCCAAACCTGACCTGATGGTTCCCACTGCTGTGCTGCACCTGATATACTGACCTGTGTTTAAAGCTGATTAATCTGATCTAGTATATCAAAAGAAATGAAACTGTCAAACACAGTTAGTTTTAAGTCTTTTTTTCAGCTAAAGTCCTGAACTTTCTCCACTTCCAGCTTCAGAAATATGAGATTGTTTTTTTCAAAATGATGTAAAGTCACCACATGTTCTGTACTGCTGGGATATCTGTCATGTTTTTCTGGCTCTTAATGGACTAAGTGATGATCTGTATTGAAAGTAATGGTTAGCTGAAGCCCTACATTAAAAAAACAAAACAAAAAAGTTTTGAGTAAAGCCTGTAGGTCATTAAATTGACTCGGTTTCCTATTTACTACTTTCAGCTTAATCATTTTATCTGATTTTCTTGCTTTAGTCCAAATTTGACTCTTCAGCAGAAAGTAGTAAATCTGTCCTTAATGCTTCCCTCTAAGCTGAGCCTGATACTTTGACCTTTATACTTATCCGCAGGGGAAAGGCCTCTTTAACTTCATTTATACTCCTTTAAAACCTGCCCAAAGTCTTAAATGCATCCATATTTGGATTTTTAAAGTATTATTTCACTCTCCTGATACGTGCATGCAGCCAGTGCAGCTCAGCGTTTCAGCAGTGAGGGATTATTTGTGCAGAAAAGCAGTTGAGGCTCAGCCCGTCTGTCGGTGTGAAGCGGCCCTCTGCTGCCATCGCGTCTCAGATCAGTTCACGTTAGGCTCTGCTCTGTCGTGTCCCCGGCTCACCCCTCTCGCTGCTTCTTCCTCCTGTTGTACAGACGCACAGCGAGCTCTGCTGCTGCTGGAGGAGTACCGGGCCAAGCTGAACCACGCCGAGGACCGGCAGCTCCGGCACTCCATCCAGAGGGTCATCGACATCTTCCAGAGCAACCTCTTCCAGGCTCTCATAGGTACGGTCGCCTCTCTGATCCACCAAACACTTCACACAGGGTCACCGCATGTTCTGGAAACAACCTGCTGCACATCTCTAGTCCTGGAAATCTCTGGAAACATGACCAGGTGGTCCAAAAACCCTGGAAAATAAGGACCTGTCCTGATAAAGGGTTCTTGGCTCCTCAGTAGAACAGTTTTTAGGAATTACAATACCAAAAAAAAAATCTTATTGCATGAATAAAAATGCTGAGTTTAAGCGGAGTGGAGTCATTTGTCCTGGAAAGGTTAAACAGGGTTGGTGAACTGTTGATGTGTCTTAGTATTCATGTTAAGTGGTCTGGATATAAAGATAAAAGACTTTTATTAAAACAGACTGTGTTCAAAATAAAATGCAATTATGGAGTTTTTCCCCGAGTGCTTCTTCAGCTGTGGGGAGAAAATTCTACAAGTCTGCAAGAAACTACAAGCAGGATGTTCCCTTTACAGTCAGGGGGAGGAAAAGCAAATGATACAGATCAGTGTTTGCTCCTTAGCATCACTGTTTGCACATGTGCAGCTCATTCATGTCTATGTCAGCTGCCCTGCAGTTAATTGAATGTGCTACTGCCCCTCAGTGAGCAAAGTAGATGCAAAAACTTGCACTTGCACAGCATTATTGTTGACTCTGTTCTGCAGAAATGAGCTAAGGTTTCTACAAAAAGTCTGTGGATTTTATCGCTAGCTCTTTATATCGATTATAAAGAGTGATGTAGCGTGTCGTCTGAATCTTTGAAGATACCAGAATTTGCTTTTAGAGAGATCTGATCTTTTTTCATGTTTTAAAAGTCACGCGCACTGCAAGTATACAAGAATAACGTCACTAACACGCTGCATCAGTCAAATCATCAGCATTTGAAGTGCCAGCCTGATTGGACCGTTCTGATGCCGTTCACATAGCCAGAGATTACTTTTATACCTCTAATGTGGACTAAACCACTGTGTAAACCCTTTACAAGCAAATATCACGTGATAATTGTCAGTGAAGTGATCATGTGCTACCACCTCCCTGTGACCTCTCTGACCTCGTCACGTTTGTGGATCTGTAGGATAGAAACATTCTTTGCTGCTCGGCTTTGTTTCTGCTGTGAGGCGTTGCAGTGGGGTGAGAGGTCATAAAGTTTGTCGGTGTGACGCAGAGAGAGAACTGAAGGGGTGGTGAAAGGATGGCTGATGTGACGGCTGAGGTCAGAGGTCAGGAGTCATCTGAGGTAGTTTCTGTGATCTGCTGATGAAGAGGAGAGGTGGATGTTTTCAGTGAGGAGCAGCAGTATAGGTGTCAGAAAATATTAATATAGTTTTATGAGTGTCACAGTTTCATTTTTTGTGATACTTTATCAATTATTGTTAATGATACAATACATTATGTGTATATATTTGTGTTTGTAATGTCGGCTGTTACAGAGACATTGGTGATAAATGCAAATACAGGTCACGTTGTTTTCTTGATCATCGACATTTGCAAGCAGCTACAACACCCCAACCTGAAATTGTGCAAAGCAGAAACCCAATCAGAGGTAGGATTCACTGTTGTATGGACCTTGTGGACTGGTATCAGCCTGTCTGTGGTCCTACATGCTGACAGACGTTTAAAGTACGGCTGGATGAATTATCCATCTATCCATTTTCTTCCACTTATCCTACTCAGGAGTGCGGTTGGGGGCTGGAGCCTATCCCAGCTACCATAGGGCGAGAAGCGGGGTACACCCTGGACAGGTCACGAGTCTGTCACAGAGAGACAGACAACCATTCGCGCTCACGTTCACACCTACGGCCTATTTAGAATTACCAATTAACTGAACCCCACTAACTGCATGTCTTTGGACTGTGGGAGGAAGCCGGAGTACCCGGAGAGAACCCACGCAGACACGGGGAGAACATGCAAACTGCACACAGAAAGTCCCAGGCCAGATGGTGGATTCGAACTCGGGACCTTCTTGCTGTGAGGCAACAGTGCTGCCCTGGATGAATAACCGTCAGAGTAAAACGATTCCTTCTTCTGCATTCATTTTTGCTACAAAGCTCTAATTTTGTCTTGTGTTTAAAGTGCACCGCTTTCCATTTCAGAGCTGCTCTTTCACCCCTCCCAAAAAGTCCTCACGGCTGAGTTCAGCTCGAGCCAAGATGATGAAAAAGAGAGCCTTCGGTCAAAAAGATCTACGTAGAGAAAGTGAAGTCCCTACCAGATGACCCTGTGTCTCACCCACGTTTGAATTGGGCTGTATTAAACAAAACAAAACATCCATCCATTTTCCTCTTCTTATCCAGGACCGGGTCGCGGGTGCAGCTGTTTGAGCAGACACATCACCTAGCATCCTACCCACCTGAACCACCTCACCTGGCTCCTTTCAATGGGGAGTAGCGGCTCAGCTCTGAGCCCTTCCCAAGTGAACAAGCTCCTCACCTTATCTCGAAGGGGGAGCACAAGCACCCTACATAATACATAATACAGTTATTGCAGTTATGATTTAGTTTCTTTCCATACCTGAGCAGCCTTATTTCAAAATTGGCTAACGTAACAGTCTTAGGACCAAAGATGGCGTGGGACAAAATTAACACAGCGTCAGAAATTTAAATTGACCGTCTCACACTGTCTGCTGCAACCATCTACATCTACGGTCCACCCAGTGCAGCATGAAACGATTCGTGGGTTGACTCAACACGGACACGTGAATAACCCGAACAGATGGAGGTCAGATGTCCAAAAACAAAGATGTTTGGGTCTAAAATGGGTTCAACAGTTCGAGCAGAGTTTGGTAAGCCTGAAATGTTCACACGTACGTCAGGTTGAACGTCCTGAATCGTGAGTGCTGAAGGACACATAATCAGCTGAAGGTTGTTTTCTGTATCCACCCGATCGCGTCACTTCTTCACATCCATGCTGTCAAACAGCCCGGCGCATCAAAGTGTGTTAAATCGCAGTGTAACGAGACTGACAGCTCATAACGAGCTCTTAATGAGCTCCTGGTCTGTGGATGCTTTATGCAGATGTATTTATCCGAAGTGAATCACCGTGTTGGCCCCTGGTTGGTGTGAATGTGGATTTGATTTGGAGGAGATTCTTTTTCCCTTCAGAAAGTTGGTTCATTCAGAAAACAAATGAAACGGTTATTTAACTGTTCGTCTCTTCTCTGTAATTAAGATGAAGCAGAAGTCGCCCTGCAGGTTTCCAGCTGTCGACGTTTCTGTGATGTTTTGGCAACGTCTTGTTTTTTTGATGGTCTGTCACCTCCCTGCCAGCTAACGGGAGTAGGAGAGCAAACGGAGAAGCAGCTGCAGGGTTAACGGACGCCGAGCAGCAGGAATGTGGTCCGATGTGTTTGAGTTTCCCAGGACTCAAACACTGAGTGCTTTTCTGTTTGTGCGTTTCCTGTGCTGCTGCGTCTCAGGATCCACCAAACTAAATACAACAGGGTGTCTGCAGGGCCTTTTTTTTTAAATGATCACTTTTTAAACTTTGAGGTTTTTTTAGTCCTGCCGTTCTGTCGGCTAAGCTTCCACTTGTTTCTGCATTTTCACGTAAACTGAAGGAACCCTTTGAAGCTTTGAAGCTGCTGGTGTTTTTTCTGATAGACCCATGTTAGTAAAAATGTTTTTTCTAGAGTTTACCCTCATTGTCGTGCTGCAGTATCAGTTTGGAAAGCAATTTCTCTGTTAATATCACCTCATTAATCATGATACAGCGTACAAAAGATCCAGGTGGTTCTTTTTTTTTTTATCCACAAATATTTCCAAATCAATCTCCATAATCCTTTGAAAGGTTTCTCAGGCTAATCAGGCAACAACTTTTTCCTTTAAACTGAAGAGAACTTTTTAAAAATATGCAAAACATTTTCTTCAAAAGGCAGCGAAATGAGTTCTGGTTTTTATGTTTTTAATGCAGCGCTTCAGTGTGTTTTTACCTGCTTGTTATTCAAAACAGACAACTGGTGCACCTGCGGTAATAAATCTACGTTTCAGGTTTGTAACCTAACGTCGTACTGCGTTACTGCAGACTGGAGATGTAAGACAGCTAACCTGTAACTTACAGTTTTTAGATTATTTGACAGACTCGTAGGTTTGTGATCTAACACTCAGTATTTTGGGGGTTATCTCTGCATAGTTTAAGCTTATTTCAGATCTTAGACTGTATCCAGAGGCTCAACATTTGCAAAAACTTGCTAGTGTAGTTGTAATCTGGAAACCCCATTTTCTAGTCCGCTGACTTTTTGAGGACTTTTGGTGTAGCAGGATATCTGGATGGTTGGTAACTGATGCAGGATAACAGTTCAAGACTGTATTTTCCCTCCTTCAGTCAATATTTATTAATGCAGTGAAATTTAAAAGCAGCAATAACAAAAAAGCTAAATTGTCTGCAGATCATAGCTGATGGGTTTGATTTTGCATTTCATCTAATGTAATCCCTCTTTTATGCGCCACAGTGAATATTCACAAAAGCCAAATCAAAACAAAACAGTTTCTTTGTATCAGGTTGTAAACATGTTTATTTCTGCTGTGAAGTTGGACATTTTCACATGGGAGTCTGTGGGACTCACTGCTGGAGCCTCATGTGGACATTAGAGGAACTGCAGTTTTGGGCATTTTGGCGTTGGCTTTTTAGCCAAATTAGAAAGTTTCTGCTTTGGCAAAAACCCGGAAAGCTTCTGATCATGTCTTTTGCCTGCAGGTTGTAGATCTCCATATGCTGATATTTCATTATAGGGATTAGCGTGGTTGTGAAGCATATATAATAATAAAAAACAAACCCTAAACATCTGTTAAAATGGCATCGGCCGAAGCTTCGAAGCATTCGTGCCAGCTGTGACCTCCAGTATTATTATCACTTAACCTGCTTTGTGTCGTGATGGGAACCAGCGTGAAGAAAACTGTGTCACTGATTAAACATTTAATTGGTCTGTTGTACCACCTCAGTGATAAAACCTGTTTTTTTATAGTCTGCTCTTATCACCAGTCAGCTGAAATCCTGCAGTATTCGTGGTGTAAATTTTCCACATCAGATTGAACTCTTATAATTTGAGCAGACTCACTGCATGAGACGACAGTGACGGCCTTCATTCCTTCAGTTTCTGTTTGTTCTGCAGACATCCAGTTCAGCTCTGCTCTCAGCGCCTTCATCACTAATAGATGAGTGGAGATCATCAGTGTGAGCTCAGTGGCCTGGATCCTCCTTTCCTTCATCTTCGACCTTCTTCTGCTTGTTTGCTCTGCAGCTTCAAGCAGATTCACATCAGACTGATGACTTTGTCTGATTTTTACATCTTCAGGTGTCGTTGGGTTTGTGACGGTTGCTGGTAGAAGAATGACAACGAGAGGTGAAAAATAAAGCTGAAAGCTGAAACTGAACTCTTGATTTTATGATCTTTTATTTTTTTGTAATTATTTGGTTGATGGGTGAATTAAAAAAAAACTCCTCTGTGGATGAGATTTGCCCCGGGTTTCTAAAAGCTCTGGAAGAATTTCTAGACACTGCCAAGGGGTGGAGGGTGTCGGGTTTGTTGGTGTCAGGAATCCCGTCTCTGCTATACACAGATGATGTGGTCCTGTCGCGTTTATCCAGCGACCACCTCCAGCTTGCACTGGGGCTGTTTGCAGTTGAGTGTGAAGCAGCTGGAATGAGCGTTAGCATCGCTAAGTCTGAGGCCATGGTGTTCAGTTGGAAAAGGGTGGATTACCTGCTCACGGTTAGGGAGGAGTTGCTGCCTCAGGTAGAGTGGAAATTCACATGAATTGGTGGACGCTCTACTGATTTGTTGTGATACAGAGAGAGCTGAGCATGACTGATCACCTCCACCTACTGCAGGCAGAAAAAAAGAAGAAGGAGGACTAATGGTTTAAGTCCAAGAAGGTGGAGCTGGAGTACGTCCAACCACGCGACAGGAGACTCTCTGGAGACGCAACTGAATGACATCGAGGATCATCCAGACAGTGACCTGGTCAGACTGCTGGGATAGGGAAACACAAGGCAGGAAGGTGCAGGTCTGACTGGTGATCAAGGACTGAACTTTCAAAATATGAGCGAGGGGTTTGTCTGATAGGAATTTGATCATGGATGGCGTCATTCTCTTGGATGAATAAATAAAAAAAAAATGCTAATAATAGTCAAAACATGTACTTCAGCAGACATTAATATACCTGAGGGGCCAGCCCAGGTAAAGTCTGAGTGGTGTTTTTGTTAAGTTGGTTGGTGTAAACAGCTTCTTTATGACAGACGCTGAGCTGGTGGGGCTATTTGGTGCTTGAACACTTGGAGGATTAAACCCGTGTTGTTCTGTGAGGTGTTTTTATTATTCATTCATCGCACTTCCTCCAATCTTCATCTGTTTGGCTCATAGAAATGAATGCTGCTGGGTTTTTCCTGGCACACAATGGGCCTTTGGGTTAGTGGTCACTCATGTAAGCACTACTGGTACCCATGTAGTTGGGGCCATAGTCTGTGGTACCTTACTTAAAAGGAAATGCATTAACTTTTGTTATTTATGGTCAGAAATGTGTTTTATGCTCGAGTAAATGAGCCCCTCCTTTAAATGGTTAAAATATATTTCCTGCAGTCGTGGTGATTTTCCCTTGGGGGAACGCCAACATTTTTTGCATGCAGGAAAAAGCCTGATGCTGGCTCTGTTTTTGATCTGGTTTCAGATCAATAAACTCGGAGCCTAACAGATCACGTATTGCTGACAGAGTTCTCTTTATCTTCATCAGATTATAGCAGCTGCAGCTTATTAATGATAATTCTCCAAGTTTTATGCAAAATGAACAGGGCTTTCTGTTTAATGAGCTTTCTGTAAGCTGCACTCATCAAAGTTAATTTGTAAGTTTAAAGAAGAAACATGAGTGTTTGGTAAAGTCTTCACCAGTGAGACTGTCGTTCTGACTGTATAAAAAATAATTGGACCCAGCTGTATTCATTACAATTTTTCTCTGGCTGATTATGACTGAAATTAATCTCTGTCGTATTTTAAGGAATACTTGTGTAGTAGATATTTAGAGAAACGAGCCACAACAGTTTATATCTGGCCTGTTCTGACTAAAAAAAACGTTTTTTTAGTCAGAACTGAACGATTGAGAGTCACCACTCTTTGCTCCTTACTCCTACATGAGATGCATTAACTTAATGCTGCCTTTTATTTGTATTTTTTATTTTTTTTTGCTTTTATTTTTTATGTTTTTATTGTTGCCCAGCACGGTGGCGCGGCGGTTAGCACTGGTGCCTCACAGCAAGAAGGTCCTGGGTTTGAATCCACCATCTGGCCAGGGCCTTTCTGTGTGGAGTTTGCATGTTCTCCCCATTTAAGCAAACTGTGTTCTCATTGGCTGCCCCTCGTAAGAGGATGGGTGGGGCTTCTGAGAGGACCATATTCTCTCTGTGACATCATGCAGATCCAGCAGTAGAACAAACTGTTTGAAACCGAGTGTTTAGAGCAGTCTGAAGCCTGAACTTACCTGTACTTACACTGACCTCACGATTAGAAACTGTGGCGATGTTTAGTGTGAACGTCCATCATCAGAACAGGAGATGTGTGACAGGAAAATCAGGAAAACTGTTGGTGATGGATTTTCTGCCTGGACAAATAGCTGCAGGTTTCATCAGTGTATAAATCCCAGTATAGAAAGTATATGCCTCTGCCTTGGTTTTTAAATTGCAGCATGCTTGGATCACATAATCCAAGTCTGGTTCCACAGGCAGATCAAATGCTAGATCAGGAGCATTAGTATTGGATTAACAAACGCGATGAGCGAAGTGGTGAAAGCTCACCTCTGTAAAGGAAGGAGGCATGAAACTAAAACCTGGTTTTGAATCGTTCTGGAGCTCTTTTAATGAAGTCGTTGTCTCCTCTTTTTCTGCTGTGGTTTAACGGCATAGATTGGAGAATTAGCTCCACCTGCTGTTTGCCTTCATCAACCAATCATCTCTTATTCAAACAGCTGCAGGGCAATCAAACAAGTGTGTTTAACATCTCTTTGCCATCTTTATTTCAAGTTTCAGTTTAAATTTGCACAAAATTTAGAACCTGACGCTGCAGAGTTTCTTCTCAAACTACTTCCTCCTGCTCGCCCTGCCTGCGTGTCCCAGTCCTCGGTGTGTTTGTCACGCTCACCCTGACATCCCAGCATCGCTGATGAAAAATAGATTTCTGCCACGCTGTTTCCAATCTGCCAACCCCCCCTCACCAAAAGGAGATGTGTGCAGCAGGCCGAGCATAGTGTAATCCCTCTGTGGACACGACGATTACCCCCAGTCCATAATCCCACCCCCACCCCCACCATCGCCGCCGATTTGCAGAGCGAGCGAGCCGCCAGCTTCAGTTTCTGTTTTTCTTCTCATTCTTTCTGCTCAGACTGGCCTGATTTCTCTCTCAGAAACAGATGGCATCCCATGAACCTTTTCAATTTAATAAATCAACATTGAGTTTTCAGACCAAAAGATTTGGATGTTATTCTGCTAATTGCTGCCGGTCTGAACTCGGCTGAGTTTGGCTGCCCCAGAATTTAGGTGTTGACTGGGACTGCAACTAATAATTATTGTAATTAAACAAAGGTTTTTCTGGTTCACATTTGGTCTTTGGGGGGAAAGTAAAGGCAATAAATTTGTGCCACCTTATCTGACGGAAATATATAATATATTCAGATATTTCTGAGGATTTCATAAACAAAAATGTCTATTAATCTTAAATTGATGGAATCCTTTTTCACAAAATTGAATAAAACAGTTATTTTATTAGAGTACTGTAATATTGCCTTAACTGGTTGGGGTTTGATGAGAAAGAGAAGAGGGAAAAGTGGAGCACGGGGAGACCAAAACTGAAATTATTTTATGTCTCGAACTTACAAAATGACGACATATCATTCTTGAGAAGCCGCAGCCAGAGGCATGACCAGTAAGATCCACCAACGACTATAGGATAATTAACCAAGACCCTTTTTCCCTGTCACTCATGACGTCCGGTGGATTTCCATTAAAAAAAAAAAAAAAAAAAATCCTGAGGATTCAGGGGGCTAGGAGCAGGGGTTCGGGGTGGGTTAGAGGTGCACCAATTGCAGTTTTTGGGTTGATTCCATTTATTTTAAAGAATCTGTCAAGTTGGATTATTTCTTACACCCATAATTGACAGTATACAGAATTTTCTTCAGTACATATTAGTTATTTTTTTTAGTTTTGTATATACATTTATGTTAATTTAAAAAAAATTTATTTTTCCATTTTCTCCACTACTGCAGCAGATCAGTGGAACTCAGACAAATATAAAGTTAAAGTGTCCCCGGTCACCCCACAGAGCTTTTTTGTACGAATAAAATCCACCTGAAGATGCAGTCTTCTTCAGGTGGATTTAAAAACCAGCATGCTGATACTCGGCCCCAGTTTTCTCCAGTCCTTCTTGTTGGATGATGTTTCCGAGTAATGTTTGAGATTCCCTGTGTTTTGTTTTGTGTTTTTTGTTTTTGGTGTCATTTTCAATGCATCTTATAGATTTTCAAGTGCAAATTAAACTTTTATTTTTGATCAGTATTTTATAAGTGGTGTGAGTTCTAATATTGGGTTTGCCTTTATTGACAGAAATTTCTGGTGTACCTTCTGTTGTTTGTTAGGAGGATTAGTTGAAAATGCATGAAAATGTTTCCAGATGTGTGGCTTGTTTCGACTTAAAATGGATCCAGATCTGGATCCAGGAGTCCAGGAAGGATTCTCTACCATTGTGTAAAAATTGGAGATTTGATGTCATATCTTAACAAATACATAACAAACTGAAATAAGAAATATCGGGAGACAGTTGAGAGAAAGTATGACAAACTGATCTGGATGCATTTGTCCTTATGGTCCAGGGACCGGATGCCTGATTCCTTGCACAGTTTTGGGGGAGCTTTAAGCCTCGTTGGAGGTGTTTAGTTTCTGTCAGTTCTTAACCAGCAGTTGGTTGTTGTACTGCTGTTCTTGTTATTTAAATGTTAAGGAAGTTGACTGACTGTGTTTCCTGAGCTGCTCCTGATTGTTTTGCTGATAATCCAAATTAAACACTTCCTCAGTGCTCCCTTGTTAAAATACTTTGTCTCACTTCTTTCTTTGTTTTGTGCATATGTTTGTCAGATACTTGACAAAGTAAAAACTTTCCACCTTCTCACAGTTGGAGTTAACTGTGGAGCTAATTCAACCCCTCCTTTATTTGTTCAGTTAGATCACCTGCACAGTAAACCTTTAAAACACCACAGACCACACACCGAACATTAAATGGCAGGAAATCTCAGTCTTTACGTCTTCACCTTCTCCTCAGACAGCTGCAGGTTTAACATGTACCATCCTGTCTGTGTGCCTTTAGGTTCCTCTGAATATGTCTATACCAGAACTGGCTCTGTGAAGTGTTTTATTGTAATCAAATGTTTGTAAGTCCTGTGTTTTTTGTGGTGATTGAAGACATCGTAAAGGATGTAGCTTCTTCTAATTGTG
Source organism: Paratilapia polleni (assembly GCA_015106735.1). Lineage (NCBI taxonomy): Eukaryota > Metazoa > Chordata > Actinopteri > Cichliformes > Cichlidae > Paratilapia > Paratilapia polleni. The sequence continues at coordinate 19,895 of VUQI01004240.1, read as the reverse complement.
GCTGAGAACACAGGTGGTATTTTTTGGAATAATTAGTCTACAAATTGAAATGTTTGTACCTGGTTTTAAGAGACCTCTCTTAGTGAAAGTGAATTTGACGCCCTGCTCCACACAAAGATACTGACTGCTTTTAAATATGTGCTCTGAAAGTGAAAGAAATCTCACACACAGCTTTGACTTTCAGCTGAGTTTTTAACCCATTTGTTAGGCAATGCAGAGACAGAAGAGTGACAGATTAAAGGAAAAACCTGAACCTTCGTGGCCACTAAAGTGGGGCATGAAGTTCTTCTGATACTATCTGAGTATTTTCAGCCTAAAAATACAAAGATATCGTTTTTGGTTCATATCGCCAAAACCTTTCCACAGCTAGTGAGAGGGGCTGACTGAAATGATTAAAAACCAGAAGAAACAAAACATATTTGAGATTATTAGTTAAAACAAGACCATACCTCAAGAATCAAAGGATTTTTTAATGAGTTTAAAAGCCTGTATATGTTGTTTCCAATGTATACAGGCTTCATAGAAAACAACAAACTGAATCCAGGAATCAGTCCTCATCAGTATTTCATAAGTTTGATGTAATCTTTATTTTATGCATGACAAATTCACCCTTTCTTAATTCCTATGCACATTTTTCTGTTTCTGCTGTCAGAAACAAAGATGAAATTAAATCTCTCTGTAACTCTACATGTTGATCTGCAGTCGTTTCCAGGCTGAGATACATAAACCCTGGAGATGTTTTAAAGCTCAGCTTTGGGTGAGAAAAATGCAGTTGTGCTGGAGGTCTGAACTAAAGAGGAGGACAGATAATAACTTAAACAATAATCCAGCCTGAAAGACTCGGCTTCATTTAAACGTTTCCTTTGTTCTTTGTCTTCTCTCATATTCAAAAAGACTTTCCAGTGTTCCAGTTTTAGCCGTTTGTAGCTGTCGGTGGGATTTAAAAGATTAATCAGTGTTTGATCTGCACTCCTGACCTCTGCGCACTCTGGGTGTGGTGAGTTCACTGCAGACTTTGTGGTCGTATTTTCCACTGAGAGCTGATAGCAACTGTAGTTTAAGTAGGTGCGGTCTTTATTAGACTGAACAACAGACGCTCCTGTGTCAGAGTCAGCAGTCTAACTGGTTAATGTGATCGCAGTCACTGGACCAGTTATCTGTCAACTGGCTTTAATTAAATCTCATTTCTGCAGGTCAGAAATAAGACCTGAACTGAAGAACTCGCTGTGGTTCTCAGAAAACTCTGATCTTTGAGTCCTTTGGAATCTGCTACTATGGAAATGTCATCTTAGGACTAATGAGGCCTCTGGATTATTCACTGTATACTAGGTTTATTTGGTCTGTTTAACCCTTTTTTCTTTGCTATTTCTAGAAATCTATTTGTTTTCACTCTTCTGCTGACGATGCGCTGCTGTACTTGTCAGTCAGATGGTACGCTCTCAGCAAACTGATGGACGGAGAGATTTCCAGGAGAAGCTGGAGGTCTTGAAACTTTCCTCATTCAGTGCCATTTTTGGACCAAACATTTAGGCAGTGAGCATACCCTGATTTATCCTCCAGACTCTATTAATGACCGTAATTTACAAATTGAACTTCATGTTTTATTAAATATGACCTGAAACTAGCAACTGTGACCATAAACATTTTGCAGCCACAGGAGTCGCCCCCTGGTGACCATTAGGATGAATTCAGGTTTAAGGCAGTCCCACATTATCTTCACTTTTCAGACCTGGAAGATGCATCCATCTGTTTTTTGCATTTTATGGGTTAAAAAAAAATACATTTTAGGACAAGAAGTTGTTGCATAAACTATTCTTTTAAAATATAAATTACTGACTATTTGAATAATCAAAACTCATGGTACAGACCAGCTAAACGTTCCTCTTGTGCTAGAGAGTATCTACCCTGAAATAGGAGTAAGAATTGCCCCAAAAACTGGATTTTGATGGTTCCTAGTTCCTGCAGTCTTTATTATTGGTGCTGGAGCCATCTTAAGAATTGAGCTGCTTTATCAATGCTATGAAGTCCTCCATCTGTCAGTAGCACAAACAAAAGCATATTTATTCTTGCATGGACAATTTGCCCTGCAGAGTTACATTGCAGTCCTGTTGCTGTTGCCAGATGGAGCGTTCTCGCTCAGTTTCCATCTGATTTCAAACGTTTTAGTCCCTGTTAATAATTTAAACCCTGAAAGATGTGGAGGGAAAGACTCAGGTAGAAAAAAAAAATACCCAAAGTATTATTTTTGTGATTAACCTGTTTAGTTTCTGAAGTTTTTGATGGATGTCACAGTCTGAGCGTCTTTGGAAAGTCTTTTCTTGTCTGACAATGAAATCAGAGAATATTTGGATTTTGCCTTATAAATGAAGACTTAAAATATAATTTTAGATCATTTAAAATAATCAGTGTTGCAGATGTTAACCAAAATATTGATTAAATGTTTTAGCTTTTGCAATCTGAGCCTTTCATTGTCTCTTGTTTTTTAAAAATATTAGATTATAGAAATTGTTGCAGTCAGACCAGGCTCCTCAGACAGATTTCTGTTTCCAAGCTGCAGAACCAGATTCAGGTTCAGGTTCTTTGTGGTTCCCTCCTTCAGACTGTTTCTCAGCCTCTGTGGTGACCGCAGAGCTGCTGTCAAACATAAAACTCTAACTTGGGAAGCAGCTTGTGGGTTTCACTGTAAAACGATCTCCGAGTCTCCCACAATTCCACAGAGGCCTCTCTTTTATTGGACATCAATACGGCGCCGTGTTTAAGGTCGTCCCCTGAGGACAGTCACTCTGGCAGCAGGAAACGAGCGTTCACACGGCCAGGTGAACGCACTCTGAAGGTCTTTTCACCCCTGGCTATGTTTGCATTGTTTAGAATAAGTTTAAAAGCCCAAAACAGAATAAAAATGCTGCATAAAAACAGGTCAACTTAACTAGCAGCAGGTCTCCTGCAAGCTGTTTAAACTGGTTTAAAAATGCATATGAAAGTGTGTTTAAGCTTTAGTCATTATGTGCTGACTGCACGATTAGATCAGCTAGATTCTCCACAATTTAACTGTTCGCTTCATTTTTCAGAAATCAAGAGCACCAAAGCACAGTTTGTTCAGATTTACTGGCTTTGGAAGCAAAATGCACAGAAAAACAGCAGCAACTCACAACCTTTGAAGTGGTCACAAACGCTGTGTGTGTGTGTGTGTCCTTGATTATTTCTGTCTTTATTTCTGGCTATTAAACTTGCTGTTTTTGTTTGGAAAATATAACCCAAACTTGTCTCGACTTTGTGAATACTCCTGTTGGGTATGTTTGTTTCCGTTAGCTAGCTGCCCACAGAATGGAAGCGTCCCCTCCATTGTCTGTGCAGCCGAACATTTGATCTGTCTAATGAAGGTAATCGTGGGTAGTTAGGTTGGATTTCATCCGAGCTGCATGAGTGCGTATCGTGGGGAATTCCCTTGTTTTACACAGCAGATGCTTGCAGCACGAAATTTTTGAATGATGGTAAAAAGCAGGTTCTAGTTATTGTGACTCAGATATGACGGATTATAGATGAGTCCCATGAGTATTCAGACTGAGTTAGCTTGGGCTGTTTTGTGAAACTGGGACATTATACCTTTCAAATGAAGTCTGATTTTGGCCCTACAGTGCTTTTCTTTTTGGGTAAGTCTGATAGGATGAATTAGGAAGAGAAGGATGACATAATCATCATTTTTGGATGTCACATTTAAGGACATGCAAAAATGTCCTGAAGACGATTTCTGCATTACTTCTTTCTTCTAGCGCCACCCTCTGGACAAACTTCCCATCTTTAGCACCACTGTGTACAGGGAGACTCCTGAGAAGAAGAATCCAGAGAAGAAATATATGCTAACAAAAAAAAACGGTATTAAACATAACTTTCAGGAAAAAAAACCAAAACTTTTTCTTGAGACAAAGTCGGAAACTTTTTTAGAAGGTTTAGTGGTTTAGTGGTTTTTAGAAGATCTGACCGGTGATTGTGTATGTCAGTTTTTATATCCTGATAACCACTGAAATTAAAGCTAATTTACACAGTTCTTCAAAATAGTTGCCCGGAGGTCTTTCCAGATCACTGCTGAGTGGTGAGACTTTTCTGCTGATAAATCCTGAGCATGCTGCACGTTACAGCCTCTAGGGGGCGCTGGCTGGAAAAACTAATAAAGTGTAGTATTGTTGTGTAATGGTACCTTTCCCTCTCCTTTCTTTAAAGTGAATGTATTGGTCTCATTTCCAGCTTACGATTTTGATTCTTTGACTTTGCTAGAGTAGCTTTGGATGATTTACAGTTCAAAATGATCCTTCTTTATGTTGTATTAGTTCCTCTGTCTGAAGCAAGCTGTCGTGTTATTTTGCACAGCTGTCTCTGTCTGCTCCACTCTGTGTGTGAGGAGGTGCACACGCAGCGAGACTGAAGCAGGAATTATGGTTCAGAGGGGTAGGCAGTTAACGGCGTACCTACGGCGTAGATTTAACACTAAATCCCAGTTTAGAGTGAAGAATACAGCTTATTAATTTAACTGTGGTGCTCGGTCTCAGCAGATACCCGAAGATAAGGTATCTGTGCTGTATCTGAGCTGGAAAAAGTTGGATCGAGTTGGAGTTGGAGCCACGATGCTGCAGATAAACACAGAGTTAATCCAGTCCTGGAAACAAAGAGGGGACTTTGTATTTTTAGTTCTTACTTCAGCTTCTGTGCTTTGTTGCTGTCTGAAGCTATTTTCAGTCATCAAAGGGTTTTACATAAGCTGCAGTGATATCAGTGAAAATCACATCTCTGTTCTTCAGTTTCACTCACTTGGCTTCATTTCATTCTCAGTCACGTGACCGACCGGTCCATGAAACAGACCGGATCAGAAATGTGATAGACTGGCCCGGCTCAGGGCGTATTCATGCAGCTTGACGCTGCAGATCACAGAGTGAAGTTTCTGCTGCAGCTCCACGTGGCACTGCTGGGCTCTCTCTGAGCTGTGGGAGAGGCTTTTATTGTGAAAGAGCACAGCACAGGAAGCTCTTGACTGTTGAGAAAGGACCAGGCGTGTAGAGTTTACTTTCCACTGTTACCAAAGCAGATAATGCTGTCATTAAAAGCTTTATAAACAAAGGCCTGAGAAGCTGAGAAAACTGAACATTTTGCCTTTTTCTTCATGATCCTGTAATTAAACTGTGAGCTCATGTTCAGTTTATTGGACACTTTTAAAGAAAATTAGTTGAAGTAACTTGGTAAGCTAAGTCTTGATGATGACCTTTTGTCTGGGACAACTGGAGACAGAGATTTGCTTCTTTATTTATGAGCTATAAAACCAGAGAATGGTCTTTGGGGATGGATCAGGATGCTGGTGGATTGCAGCTGTTAAGATGGTTGGAGATTTGAAGGTGATCTGCTGCTGGTTGAGAGGTGACAGTCTTCTGTCAGTGAGCAATAAGTGGAGCAAAAACTAAGCTGGATGATTGTTCACATGATGTGAAACATCCTGCAGAGATGGAATTAATGTTGGAGCCGTTGGAGCTTTTATTTGATTGGTTTGGATTGTAAATATGGACCAAATAAAGTTTCCGTTATGGTGGAGCAGCTTTTTGTTGTATTTATAGAACAGATCTCCAAAATAGAGGCTGTAAAGCCACTGAGGAGCCTGGAGGATGTTTAAAATTCCTCATTTGTCATGACTCTGCTTCCTCAGATCGACCTGTGCGCTGTGTTTTTTTTTTTTTTACGTTTTTATCGAGCTCAGCACTTTATGAGATTGTGTTGAGATCTGGGTGGAAAGGGTTAAAAGGCAGGCTGACGGCGGGGAGACGCAGAGATTTGAAGGCCAGTGGTCATCCTGAGGAGCTGTTGAAGTGGTGATCTGACGGTTTATGTGGAAACATCTGTGCCGGCTGGGCGGTCAGCTGCCACGCCGAGCCAAAGAAAGCCCCGCTTATTTTAGATCCACGCCTGCTGCCTCAGAACATAAAAAAAGCACATTGGATGTGGCTGCCGGGCTGAAGGCGTCACATAAACAGGCTGGAAGTGGGGTCATGATATCAATCACACCATCAGTCAGGCAGAATTAAGAAAGAAAACCTGATGTTGGTCACACATGTTGCAACATTTTCTGGTCACAAAGTTCAGCATGAAAGCAGTAATTTCACATCCTGTTTGCAGCAGTTTAACCCTCTGAACACCGAGCAGTTCCTGGATGGTCTGCGCATATGATCATGTGGTTAAAAGGCAGTCATTGTCCTTGGAAATGGGGAGTGTCCAATAGAACAGCTGGTTGGCACCTTATTTGGTCCATAATTTTGATAGATTTTTTTCCCTTCACCTTTATGGAAAAGCAACAGTCACGGCTAAACGAAGGACTCAGACACGTCTTTTTATGAAACACAGCAGAGTTGTACAGCGCTGTGTTCGGGCCACTGAATAATGAGGTTTTGATCCCCAGAGATAAAATATGGGAATTTCTTTCGAACTTAATTTCAGAAAGTGAAGCTATATCCCCGCGAGACTTAAAAAAAAAACAAAAAAACAAACCAAACAAAAAAACAGTTTTCAGAGTGTCTTTACTTGTGAATTTGCCTGTTTGTTTTTCCCTGTAAATTTGACTTTTTTCCTCATACATTTATTATTTTTCTCATATATTTCGCTTTTTTTTTTTTTTTTTTTTTTTTTTTTTTTTTTTTTTTTTTTTTTTTTTTTTTTTTTTTTTTTTTTTTTTTTTTTTAAATGCTTTCTATCATTACAGGTTTTCTTTCAGCTACACTGAAAAAACACCACAAAATAGTTTGATTTTACTTTCAAATTTCAGGCAAAGTGAATCAACATCACCAGTCATAAATTAACAGTTTGTGAAAAGGGCAAAAACAAAATACATGAATAGAAATAAATAAACTGCTTGGTAGGGACCTACTGCGCGTTTCCTTATTTTCTATTTTATATATATATATATATATATATCTATCAGGATATGCACAGTAATCCCTATGAGACAGAAACAGAAGCCCCACCCATCTGCTGTTTATATCTTCTGTTTGCGAGGGGCAGCCAATCAGACGAAATCTGGCTTAAAGCGAGACTGGCTTTAAAGGGAGAGGAGCTAAAATGGCTAATTTCAGGTTCACATTAAGGTTCCCTTAGAAACTGAGCAAAAGCTTAGATAAAAAGATACACTGGCAAAACACTGCATCCAAGGGATTGCCATTTTGTTGTAGATTACATTCCTTTATACTGGATAGGGACTATATAGAAAAAGCCTGAATTTAACCCCAAAAATTATATTATAGGTTTTGTCATCATTCCCAACTACTCAATTACTTGCTTCCCAACTACTTAATTTTATTGAGTAGTTGAGTAGTCAATAAAAATACTCAAACAACATCTGATTATGCAAAAAAAAAGACAAGAATATTGATCCCAAGACTGATCTGAATTCTCTTCCCTGCAGCTAAAAGTTAATTTTCTGCTCTTTTTCACTGTCATTAAGTGTATAAAGTGTTAAATGCCCATGGTGCAGATGAAAGGTAAAAAAATTATACCAGTGTGGACTCATTTCCCATATGCTCCCACCAACAACAAGCCCATAAAGAGCCTGTAGGGAGACAATGAGGAAGACCTCATTAAATAAATATAGTCTCTGCTGAAGTACCTCAGTGCCATAATCAAACTAAGCTCAATCAACAGCTGATGTGGGTTTTGCGGCTTCTAAAAACTGAAATTACTCTTTTTCTTAATCAGTAAAGTTTCTGCTATCAAACAGTCACACTAAAACACACAAACTGTTTGGGTTCTTGGAGGCAGGTGTGCTGTAAATCCAGGTCCTGAGGGACACTCACCGGGCGACTCTGTGGCTGTGCATTCATTGGCTGCGTCTGGGGAGAGTACACTAAAGGAGCGGAGCCAGCATTTTGCCCAGGGTTGTATGGAGACTGTAAAAAGAAGAAACAGAAACAGACAGAAAAGAAGGCGGCTTAATATATACTGAGCAAAAATGTGCAATCACTCCCTAGTCATTTAAGAGAAACTGGACTCCAAAGGACCTAAACTGTAGCCAATACACCAAAACACAGCACTAAATAATTCTGGATGTAGCTGGAAGAAAGTGTTTTCAATCAGGGTTTATGTACTGCGCAAAGATAATTGGTACCCTCAAGGACTGCAAATCCTGTGTTCTTTTATTCTTCATCTTATGTGCAGTGGAGCTAAGCAGAGGTGGGTTTAAGCAGATCTGCATACTCTTCTTCAAGCTGCTGCTGGTACGGTGGTGATAATTTAAGTTTGTGCTGGCTGACAAAACTATTTATAGAAAGGCTGGTGAGCGACTAGAGCTGCTTTAGGGTGAGGCAGTGGGCCATTAGGCTATAACAGAAAGGACGAACAACTAGATTTTTCACAAGCATAGTCTCATACTTCCAGAGAGGCTGAGTCACAGATTCAACATTCTTTAAAGTGAGAGCAGCAAGGCAGAAGCAGTGTCACTGTCTGATGGTGTTTATGCCTTTATGTGATAAATGGACTGACCCTTCACAAAGTTATCGGTTTACATCTAGGTATTTTGCCAAATGAAAAAGAGAAACGCACTGAATGTAATACCTAACTAAAAAGCGACAAGGGCGAGTGAATCTTCTCATAATGCTAAGCTCTGATTTATTTCTGCTCTGCCCTTGTAAATTCTGTCATAGCCTCATCCCATCTCCATCAAACGAGTAGGGATTTAACTGTAGTTACAGACAGAGAGGAAAAAATCCTTGCTGGATTTCTACCCAATAGTTAACCCATACCTAACCCCAACCATGTCAAAAACAATTAATCAATCTTGTTAAAATCCATCCTAATCACAGTGCTTCTACCCATAGCCCTGCAGGGATCCATACATACATAAGTACATATCTCCATGTAAAGGGGACCTATTACGCTTTTTGTTTCATTTTCTGTCATATAAATACGCCATTACAGTGGTGACCAAAGTTTCAAATAGTGAGATCAGCATATGTGCATGTATTCATTATGAGACAAAAGCTCAGACTTCAGACTTTATGATGTCAAAGACAGGGGATGTCCTTAATATGGTCATCCTGAGCTCCACCCACCCGCTGTTAAAACCTTCTGTTGGGGGGGGCAGCCAATTAGAAGAAAATTATCTTAAAGGGGGAGGGGCTAAAACTTCTTTCTTCAAACAATGGACGAATTGAGGGCCTGAACCAATGGGCAGAACTCAAGATAAATGAGGATTATTTTGAACTGCAAATCATGCAAAGCTACTCTAGTAGATGCACTTGGAAATAAGTATAATACATCCACTTTACTCCACAGAATTGCTTTTCACACTTCTTGCATCCAAAGATTACTGGTCTAAACATGTCAGGCAATATTCAAAATAAAATGTTGAGGCTTCTGATTTAGAACTCTTAGCAGTAAACTTACAAACCTAGTTAATCACATATTCTTCAACAGGAATCCCCAAATTACACAATCCAGAACTAAACAACAGTAGTAAAAACAAATTTCAGAAATACAAATTAAAAACCTCTTACATCATAATGCTGCATTCACCAATGATATCCATCAATATTAAATTGTGATTTAATCAAAACACTACTCATTAGTGCTCACATTAGAAGGTTTTGAAAATAACTCAAAACAACTTTTGTTCTATTGTTAATGTGACTTTGCTTCTGGTGTTCTACTTTTCTCAGTCTTAAGACATACAACTCACATAAATGTTTTCTCTATGTATGCAGTAGCCCTACAGGAGACCAAAAAAAAAAAAAAAAAACAGAGCTGGAGTGTTTCTCTCTCTTTTGCTACATCCATGCTTAGGTTGCTCACTCTGGAACCCTAATCAAGATTAAGAAGGTTCTACGTAACCGTGGATAGATTCTTGTCTGCAGGCAGTAGAGAACAGGAACTGCTCGTCATCACGTAATCATGTGAATGTCATTAAAACAAGCATGCACACATGACTTATCACTGCATAAAAATGTGGTGACAAATAAATGCTGATGTAATAAAGGAGAGCATAACAACACAGGATATGTGTAAGCAATATGACCAAAACTAATACAGGGTGTCTACAGGTATAAACAAGTTAAACTTTAGACTTCACAACTTTAAATGAAATTTACCACACATCAAAAGTGTAAAGATACTCGTTCCACGTGGACACACTGATGTCAGTTCAAAATGAACAGTAAGGTAAAGAGAGAGGTGCCTGGCTGACTTTAAGAACACTGTCTAAATGTCTTATTAATGTGAAAGAAAAGCATAAGAATTTCCAGGCACCAAGAGTAGTCACAAAATATTTGTCATTAAACTTAAATCTTCCCCTTTCTAATGAGCAGGCTGGTTGGCAAGGCCTTGTTCTTCATCATCAAGCTTCAGTCTGTATCAGTGTGTTGCTTACCCGACAGACCACTGATCCTAAATTGACCCTCATCAGGCCTAAGCATGGGGGACTTTGTATTTTTAGGGTGTTTTTTTTTTAGGCATAAGCTAAAGTTAGGTATGACATCTTCTGAGCCTACCTTTGTCTATAAGACTTCTTAGAGTTATAAAAACAGCATGAAAGGGTCGGTCAGATTATAAAGCATTATGAAGCTGCGTGAGCAATATTTGAGACTCATTCAAACTGAATTTAAAATAATTTAATGATTGAATGATGTGAATTTTATGAGATTTTAAGATTTTAAGGATCCGCAGGCACCCTGTAATAGATTTCATTTTTGTCAAAATGATATTATCCTTTTACATTTACACAACTGAGACAATTTTTAAGTATTTACAAATTTCTTGTTATGAGATTTGTTATGTTTATACTAAGAAAGCACACAAATGGAAAGACCAACAGTGAAAATGCAGAGAGGATGACGGCGGTTGCAGTGACAAACTCACCCCTCCGCCTGTCTCCCAGCCCTTAGGGAACCGATATGGGGAAGCTGTGGGTACTGATACCTGAGAGAGCGCCGGGGAATGGGCATGACCAGGCGGGGTGCCCGCTAAGTTAGTGTGTCCCTTTGTGATGTCGTGAGCAGGGTAAGAAGGACCAGCATGCCTGGGTACCTGTATGAAATCAAGCAGTAAAATTAAAGAGTTACACAAAATGAGATATTACGTTAGACTGGTGAAGAGAAGGAACAGCAGTGGTGGAGCTCCACAGGTCATTAGTCCTCCCTCCTGCTGAGGGATGTAAATTAAGCGCTCAAGCAGCAGGATTAGCCCTTGCATTTATGCAGAGAGGTGAAGACCTTCAACATGCATGGCCATTGAAGGCTGCTGCAGTTTGCTTAAAAACTAGACTCTGGCCTCTTCTGCAGCCTGCTGTGCCAGACTATGCTGTGCAAGGATGTCTGGTCCTCATATGGCAAAAATGGGTCAAATAATCTGTTATAGATAGAGAGCACCTGGTGCAACAGATAGAACTGAGTCATGTTAAAAAGCCTGGGCCAGGGGGAGGGTTCAGGGTGGGTACCAGCAGTGAGCAGTATCAGACAAGGCTGAGATTTGCTTCAGCTCTCTGTGGTGCGGCAGGATGGGCCTTGGCTGCTGTATCTATGGGCTGGCCCCACTGCAGGTGCTGCTTGTTGCTGCAGCAGGCCTGAAAACACCAGGGAATGAGACAGGATACTGCAGGAAGAAAGCAGTAAGCAGACAGTGAGGAAAAATGGAAAAATGGAAAGCTGGGCAACCCCCCCCCCAAATAGGAGCTGTTTTTTTTAACCGTGTTAAGAGATTTAACAACTCTGACACTAACAATTAAAAACTAACAACTTCAAATGTATATAACAATTATTACAGTCAATATTCTGTACAGCCTCTATAGTATCTCTGCATCTCCACTGTGTGGCCCACTTCCCTCAGATGACCTGGGATAAAGCAACTAATCTAGCTGCTGTTGCCAGGGGAGGAGCCTGCATTGCTTCAGGCGAGTGACTGATTCTGAGGACATACAGCGTGATGGGATGGGGGAGGGGAGGTAAGCGGCTGTATGGGGGCTGTACATGAAGGGAAAGAGAAGAAAGAGTGGCTGAGTAAACCCCACATTCACCATACAGAGCAATGGCGTCATGCCACGAGTGCTGTTTATTTCCACTGGTGTCATCATTGTTGCAGGTTTAACCCCCCAAAAAACAAACTTTCTCGAGAGCTTGAAAATCTCATAAAACCTCTAGTGTTTTTAGTGTTGTTAGGTTGCAATGAATAAACAAAGCTCACAGATGAACAGCCCATCTCCAAGCATACAGCAGCATTCCTCATCTAATGTGCAGCTACTTACTGTACCTCCCACATTTCAGAAATGTTATCAGGACAGGAAACATCTTCAATGTGGTGTCAGAAAAAAACGTCAATTCTAAGGCATACTGTTTACAGCCAGAGATTATAAAACCAGACAATAGCTTTTCCCCAAATAAGTCAGAGAAGAAAAAATTTTCTTTATGTTATTTACCCTGTTTGTGTGCACTCTTTTCATTTAATATCAGTGAGTATCTCTTCTAGGGATCTGCAAATAATCTGATTTGATTTTCAATGATTTGGCTTCAAAAGTTTATGAAAACACAATGATTGAGATAAAAGGATTATTGTGCCACATTCCCTTTTGCAATGATGCTCGAATTGATGATAATGATTGATGATGCTCTGTCTTGTGTTATAAATTCAACACACGTACCATTAGACCCATCTGCCCCACCCTAAAAAGCCTCAACTCACCCCCTGCCAAGCTATGGCAGGTTTGGTTCAGATCACTTTTAATTTATATTTCCCACTGAACTACTTATTTTCTATTATAGGAAATCCACTGTTAAAAATCAGTGCATGATGTCTGTAAAGTCAATGATAAATTGAGCTAATGTGAGATATCAATATTTACCTAAAACAAATACGGAAAAACAGGATCCAGTTTTATAGTAGCTACTATTTTTATATAAACTGTTTGATTAATATGAAATTGATTTATTGGTTTCCTTTTGAAACTACAGCCACGTGGCTGGATCATTTGACTAGCTACATGTGATTTAAGATGGTGCTGCTATGGGCATTATTGTCTGATGTAGCACGTGTTCAATACGTTACAGTGTTCGTGGGGCAATAAAAAGGTAAAACTGGATCCCACAGTGTGGAAATGCAGTTGATTTTTTACATTTGTCGTTGGCTTGTTTTCAGCCCAGTACCAGCCCCCGTTTTGGTATAGATGTGCACATATTTTTCTAAATATTTAAAAAAAAATTATGATTATATTTGTGGCCTAGTGTTTAATGCAATTTAATGATATTTGTGGTCACGCTAGTTTCTCTTCCCAGGTTTGCGCTCTGTTTCACTGAGTATGTAGGTGAGAAGGGGCAGAGGTGAGTGGACAGGTGTAAGTAAAATAAAATTGCACTCCAAGTGCAATGAAGGCTGTTAACAGCAGGGTCAGAGCACTAGCAGCTCTCCTGCTGATAATGTTATAACTGCACCTCTGTCAAGCACAAGAAGCCAAGTTTTGATATCGCTCTTATTAACCAATATCCATTAGAGCTATATTGGTAGGGATAGGTGCACATGTGTAAATAAAGTCAACTCCATGTAATCTTGTAGCACTCAGAGTGTGATCATGTTTAGTTTTCATCTGTGTAGAACAACCAAATGAAACAGTGGATAGGTTTTAACTTATACATTCTAACAACCCCTGAATGGATAAAAATAGTTCAGGAACTGAAGTTACAAAATTTAGAAAATAGTGGGTAAAGGGACATCATAGCCAACTGTGAAATTACATATTTGAAGAAGTTAAACTGCTTAACAAATTTATTAGACGACCTGTCATAAAAATAAGAAAGACCATCCAGCATCACGAAGTGCTTTAATGCGGACTCTTTCCTTTTGAGTTCTTGATGTTTTACCATTTTGAACAGGAGTGAGGAATTTTCAAACTGAATTCACGTTTTTATACCCAGATTTGAGCCGGCATGCTGGACTTCTCTGAGAAGTCAGAAATTAATCAAGCATAACATTCAACCACTAAAACGAATTTTTCTGTTCAGGAATGCAAGTAAATAACAGTAATTTGTAATCTTAATCAAAAAATAATAAGATGCTTTACCATTTTCTTTCTGCTTTTTTGTAAAGTAGTAAATTCAAAAATGCATGGATAACGACAATAATTATATTTTAGGATTAAAATATTTCGATTAAAGAGCTTGCGCATACTGGTGGATTAACCATTACAGAAATTTTAAAAATGATTTTGGTAATTACCAATACTGTCTATTTAGAGCAGTTGTGGCATAAACCTTACACTAGGTGGTGGTCTAATAAATTTGTTAAGCATAGTATATTTATCCATTTCTGATTGCCATTTTCTTTTTCTGTGGAAGAACTTACAGAGCAAATCTCTGGATATGAATGAGTGTTTCCTCCACCTTTTCCAGTAATCTACCAACAGATGTGACTTGTAATGACTTTTGAATATAATAGATGATGCTAGATGCAAATTAACTGCTGCCCTTCACACAGTAATGTGATCTATTCCTTTTCTTTCTGTCTCTTACACCTTATGCATTAATTCTACCACCGATGGTGCTGTCTTTTGGTGTCCAATTTATTTGTGTTTTTGTTTAACATTTTCCAAAAATTAGGTTTAAAAAAAGAAAAACACAATGAAAGGAAAAAAGGAAACAGGGAAAATCAGCATTGTTATCGGAGTCTGACAAAACATAGGATCCAATATTTTCCCAACAAATCATAATGTTAATTTCAACTTGAATTAAATCACATTCCTAACATCCTATTCTGTAATAAACATTCATTCAGAGGATGTTCCACAACAGGCACAGGTGTCTTTGCCTTGGATGGTTTAGAAAGCTCTCTACTAAATCTAGTCACTGCCCTCCACGTGAAGATTGCCATGCTGGCCTTGTTTTTCTCTTTAGAGAGGCACAGTAGTTGTGGCTGGTCACAGACTACAAGGCAATACGTGGCCTCTAAAGTTCAGGCAAATCTAATTGTCTACCAAATCCTCCTAACTCACATGTTTATGCTCCAGGCAGGTTAAAATAAAACACACTGAGAACTGTGTAAATATTATCATGACAAAGATATGATGAAGGAAATGTTAATTAACTCCTGAAGGAGTCAGTGAATGGCAGAGGTGCCTTGAGGGGATCAATCTGCAGAGCAGACCTGCTGTAGTCAGATCACAGCATAATTTCTTAACATGTATGTCCTCTTTGTAATTACAAACACAAATGCATGTTTACAGGATCCGTACTCTTATTGCTCAGTGTCGAAGTATTCAATTATTTTGGTTCAGATGTCACTTATTATTCAATTAATATTAGTTCATTATAGTTTATTATATATATAGTTTATTAATAGTATTAATAGATGTATATTCTTTGATGCATTTATTTTTTTCTAAAGTTAGGAAAGCAATGTTTAAGTTGATATCTAGTTTTATACATAAAAGAATGATTCCCAGTCTCTTCCTCACAGTGAGGAGTACAGCTCATTAACTTGACACTGGTACTGCTTTGAAGCCATGGTAAAAGTATTGAATTGTAACTGGAAAACTTTGGATTGGTCAATCCCCAATTTTAAGTATCACTTTTCTTTTTTTCCCTTTAACCCGTCACTGTTCACTGAATGCTTTCAATTTCATTTCACAGACAAACGAGAGTGCTGAATCAGCAGGGCTTCTTGCTCTTCCTGTAATAAATACCTGGAATATTTCACCAGCTTTCAGGTCAACTTTATTGTAAAGCTTCAGTTTTAAACTCCTAACATCCCATACAAATGTTGGCATCTAAACTAATGAAAATGACTTTTTGCAGGCCAGTAAAAATACACAAAGCAAGCTGATTTCTTGTCCAGGGTGGCAGGAGGTCAGCACTCAGCTTGCTTCTGAGAGCTGATTGATTAAATGTAGGGACCAAACCTACTTGGTTAGGTTTAAGAAAAAATTGCATTTAAGTTTAGGATAAAAGTAGTTAGACTGGCCTCACTATTGCCATTACACTAAAGGACACTTTGTCAATATCTCTGTGATGCTAGCAGCTTTGACTAAAACAGCTGCATTTGACACCATGGGAGTGAGAACCAGCTCACAGATCAGCAATGAAACTGTTATCACAAAAACAGAACAACATTTGGTCATAAATAACAAATACAGAATATAGTTTATAAAATGTTTTACATGCCAATATCAACAGAAAGCAAGCATTATTTTCTCTTTTCAGCTATGACAAAATACATAAAGGTACTTTCAACTGCTCCCTTATTTCCCAAGGGGTCACCACAGTGGATGTATCTGCATGTTGATATGGCACAAATTTTACACCAGATGCCCTTCCTGACACAACGCTCCCATTTATCCAGGCTTGGGACAAGCACTAGGGTTTTGTGTCTCCTCCCTGTCTTGAAACAGAGATCTTTCTCGTGTGAGGCGAATGTGTTAACCACTACACCACAAAGCCACTATGACACAATACATAATAAATAAAATGAAAAAAATTATATAGTTATATATTATGACATCATTTTTTTATTATTATTATTTTTATTTATTTTAATTGTCTCTTACTGATGTTTAAATAACTATCAATTTAAATTTCTTAGCTATAGTTATTTTTAAGTGTTTATTCCATGAAAGAATGGTTGTACTGACACTGAATTATTTTTAGTCAGGTGCACCTAATACTTTGGTGACTGAAATGAGTGTATGATTTTGGTGTGACCATAATAAAAGTGTGTGCAAACCATACAGTAAATACAATAAATCTAAGTCTTGAATGTGTATATTTTTACTTTAAGTGCACCCTTTCTGTATATGCACTGCACCATACAGTACATACAGGTGGATATGAATGCCAGGTGTCTGAAAAGGGGGCTGCATGCAGTGACTCACGCTGTAGACTGCAGCGACTCCAGGCTGTGTAGGGAAGATTCGTTCGTCCAGTGATGGCTGAACCCGTGGGATTCTGGAAAGAGTGTGTTAAGGAAACTTTTCCAAGCAACAGGAGAGTAAAACGGGCATCATGCTGGGTCAGAGAAAAGTAAGATTCCTGTCATATTTTAGATGAGGGATTGCTGAGTCTAAATATGGGTGATCAAACCACATTAAGAGACCTGATCTGCTGTGGTTAAGAGTTAGAAAACACAAATCCACTAAAAAATATTTTGCAGTTCTATATTTTAATACAGCACATTCAGCTTATTGAGATATAGAGGGCTTCCCTCAGACCCCATGTCCTGTGCAGCTTGATTTCAAGAATCCCCCCCCCCCCCCCCCCCCCCCCAAACCCCCCCACACCCCCCCCCCCCCC
>VUQI01004237.1:1527-12997 GCA_015106735.1 Paratilapia polleni | reverse complement strand
GCAAAGTGCAGAGGAGGGCACTGAGGAGGAAAGAGACTGGAGGACTTGAGCTCTATCTGCAGACGAACACTTTTGACAGGAGATTTATGGTGAAAAGTGATGGAGGAAAAAAAAAAGGTCACAGCTAGTGTGGATCCTACTTGGCTTTCAAAATACTTTGGTAACCTACAAAACATGAACAGAATTTACAAAAAACCTAGATCTCTTCCAAAAATAGAAACTGAAAGACTAAAAACTTACTGGAGTCAGATGGCCTGGTACTTGTATAGCACTTTTCTACTCAGGTTGAGTACTCAAAGCGCTTTATACTGCAGGCTACATTCACCCAGTCACATGTACATGTACATTCATACAGCACTTTTATCTGCACTTAAGTGCTTAGCTAACACACACAGTCACACTCCAATGAATGCATCAGGGGCAATGTGGGGTTCAGTATCTTGCCCAAGGATACTTTAGCATGCAGACTAGGGGAGCCAGGGATCGAACCACTGACCTTCCGATTAGCAGACGACCCACTCTACCTCCTCCACAGCCGCCCCGAGTAAGAGGTAACCTTATTTTGATAAGTGGTGTGCTGAATTATCAGATAACTAGAAAGACTGGTTAGCAAGCTCAGCACACCATTAGCTTCTGTGATCAAGTGTGAGCAGATAGCTGCTAGTTACTGCTAAGTAATGAGGATGTAAGAAAGTGAGGAGATAATGATGCATGTGTTTATGGAGACCTAGATGTCTACATGATGATAAGGAATGAGAGGAAAAGAACATAGATACATCATTATCACGAAAAGAGACTTTGTGTAATTACTCCTGCTGCCACAAGGAGGAGACAAATGTCACAAAAATGCCTAATCCTTAAATCAGAGTTGTCAACTCTCAGGCTTCTGGCATGTACACACATTTTTACTTCATCCTCCAGCTTTCACGCTGGCCAAGCAAATATCATGCTATATTAGATGAAGCCTAAACCAGTCCTTTATGGAAGAAAAAAAGGTGGAAAACAGCTTTTTTTTATTCTTAAAATCAGGCTTTTTTCCCCATGTTTTAGCACCAAAACCAGACCCATAAACAAGAAGAACACAGGTTAACATCAATATCATGCCAAACGCTGAGAAAACTCAAAATTTTAGAGATTAAAGTCTTAAATTTACGAGATTAGAAAGTGGTACATTTACAGGAAAAAAGTTGCAAATGTATATGAAAAGAGTGGGCAATTTACAACAAAAACCAAGCATAATTATGAGAAGAAAAAAATCACACATTTCTTTTAAGAAAAACATTGCAAAATCAAGACAAAAAAACTTTCAAATTGAAGAGAGAAAAGTGGCAAATTTACAAGGGAAAAACTAGTAAATTTACGAGGAAAAATGGGTAAATTTATGAGGAAAAGTGGCAAATTTACAAGAAAAATGGTGGCAAATGTAAGAGGAAAACATTGTCTAATTTATGAGGAAAAACTTTTTGTGAGGGGAAAAAGTCAGAAAAATAGTGTTTTTTTTCAGGAGCCATTAGTCTTTACTTTTCAAGGTTAAGTTGGAAAGCTTATAAGAACACCAACAACACCTCTTTCCAATCAAATCATTTTTCTTCCAATTTTCCTGTAAATTTATTACTTTTCCAATAAATTTGCCACTTTTTTCTTATAAATTAAAAAAATTCAATCTAGAAAATTGAGTTCTTTTTTGTCTCTGAATTTTACCATGTCTCAGTGAGCCCCTTATTATATTGCTTATTATGATTTTGCCATCAGTGGCCCTAAAACTCCATCATTAAGTCTGGATCTTGGGTAACTTACATTTAAAATAGCTGTAGTAGAGTTATAAACACATGACTTTTTATCTTTTTTTTTCTCGTCCAACTTTCTGCAACAAAATTAATAAATCTCAACATCTAACTATGCCTTCAAGCTGTATTCCAGCATGTTTTAGACTGTGGTGAGGGGCCACTTGCTAATTATTTCTGGTAAGTGTCAGCCATTTAGCTGCTACCTCAAAGTCTACTCTGCACCATTACAGTAGTTTAAAACACTGATTATGAAACTGAGAAATGATGCAAGATGGGGAAACAACAAAAGATCTGGAAACCCTTTGTGGTGTGCTGAATGCTAAAACACAGAGTGACAAATTAGAGAAAGCCCCCCGCTGTGTAATTGAAGTATTCTGCTCAGCATGAGGAAGATATGAATTCATTTAAGTTTAAATTTAAATCCGAGAAATATTGCAGGCTCATCTGCTGTGCAATTTCACTGTTGAGTGCCACCCAGCAGGTAAGCCAGAGCCGCTGATTTCAGAGTTATTTTTGTTATTTGTTTTGACAATAGAAATGGAAATTCAAAGTAGTGGAAAATATCTCGAGGTATAGATTATCACTTTCTCCTTTCCCTCACCGTCCACTTCTTGATTTCCTTTCATCTTCCTCCCTCCTCCTCTTTATTTTTGCCTCTCCTTTCCCTTCATTTTGATTGACATAAGCAATTAAGTGGAGCCTCTTGTTTATAATTGATTGATTCCCATTGGCAAATATTCCATTCGCTCATGTAAATGTTACAGTGAGAGCAATCAAATGGAACGATTTTTCAGGCTGGAGCCTCAGGTACAGCAGGCGGTGTGTGGGATGAGCTTTTAATCAGCGCTGAGCATTATCGCTGCAAAACAAAATAAGTCAAGCAAATTAAGCACTTTGAGGGAAACTGTAATGAAAAGTGAATCATCTGCAGCAACACTTTAGAGGACAATTTAGCATATGATTGCAACTTTAAATAGCTGCTTTATCTTTTCAGGGACTTACACTTCTGTCACGCTTCGGGGGAGTGCATAATGCTCCTCACCGCCCAAAGAAGCAGTTTATTATTTCATATTACACTGACAAAGATGCTCGGAGAAGAACTTTTTGTTTTCTTGCTGCAGCCTGGCTTATTACACCATTATCGTAGCTCTATGGGTCATGCGTATGTTTGGATCGCTCCCTGGAAGTCTTGTTCTGACCACTTGCACAGGCGTATTTGTGATGTGGGCTGGATTCAATTCAGTTTTAATTAAAAAGTGTCTTCTTTGTAAAAGTCACCTCAAGGTTTATTGTAGGGTAAGATGCAAAGATGTTAGAGGAGAAATCCATACACCCAACAGTCCCATATGAGCAAGCACTTTGGGACAGTGCAGTAATAAAACTCAGTTTTAACAGGAGGAAACTTGTGGCAGAACAAGGCTCAGGAAGGGGCAGCCATCTGTAGCCAATGGTTGGGATGACGGGACGGCGAATAGAGAAAGGAAGGGTATAAAGAGACAATTAATAGAGCAATAAACACTTGGCAGGTAGGGCTAGCAATCTCACATACTGAACTTGCAGCTCAGAGATGCTGAAAGATACAGGGAGAGAGATAAAATGCAATCTCATCCTTTGTGTCAACTTGGTCTCACATCTCCTGTTTTCAATGCGTTGTATGCCCATGTACGAAAGCATGATGTCACAGTTTAGTTGGATGTTCGCCCTCAGATTCCTCAGGACGTTAACCCTCAAACAACCAAGCTATTGTAGTGACAAAAATGACCCATCATATATTTTCAAATGGCTCAATTTGTTTCTTATCACACCTGTACCATTTCCTTTGTCTGTGACAGATTCTAAAAGTTGTAATTTAACTGATTATGGTTTTCAATCATTTTTATGCTGAAGCGAGTTTTGACTGTGGCTAGGATGTACTGCCTGAAACTGCACCTGCCTCTGAAGCTCCCGACTGTTCGTCCACACAGAGATTAGCACCAGGGATATTTGGGTAACTGGGCCACAAACATTGTCCAAATATCTGTGAAAGCAGCAGGTTTGTCCACAGCCTGCGTTTTATATCTTTGAATATTGTTCTAGGTTTGTTAGTCATGATTCACTGCAAAACATCACAATGTAGTGATGAGGAAAATTACAATTAAATTCCAATTAAATTGGAGTGTATAATTTTTTTTTTTTAAAAAAGTGAATATACTTCACCCAACTTTCCATTATCTTGCCACACCAATGGGCCTATTTCTATTTTTTGTTGGTTTTTCATGCTAGAAAAACATTTTTGCAATCAAAAACTTCACAATGGCACACAGAAATATACTGCTTAAGTCATGAATAACCACACTCAGTCAGTTTCTGGGTCAAAACAGGCAAATTATGAGAGGAAAAAAAGTGGCAGGCACCTCTCGCTCATCACATCCACTTAAAAAAAAAAAAAACCCAAGGTGGTGACGTCATATTCTCATGTTGGGTCTTCAGAACGAAACTTCACAAACCAGTGGGTAGCTACATCCATCTTTTATAGTCTGTGGTTGTTAGCTAGAGACCCAACTCTCATCACCAGGGATAATCTTTGTCACATAAGTCTGATTAGTTATACACACAAGCTGATGTTTGCTCTCATTTCAAGTTTTTGTTGTACATGTGTACATGCAGGTGTCCAGAGCAGGGAAGGGTGCAGGAATGGTCGGTGGTAAGGGTGGATTTCTGGAAGCTTTTGATCGTACCTTGTGGTGATTTGCGGGAGAAAGATCTTGCAAAATAGCTTTTGGTTTTAAGTATGGCTCGAAGACTTTTCCAGCTGCATCTCTATCACAGATACTTGCAGACTAACCTAATCACTGACATAATTTTCTGCCGTAAATCATGCAACTCTTCATTTGTTTAACTCTCTACAACAAAGGGAGACTGTGCAAAGTCAACATGACCTACTCAGCCCCAGTGGCCGCATTAAAGGGAATCTCTCCAGGCTGAAAGAAACCTGAATTTTCCTTTAGGAACAGAAGACAAGCAACAAATTTTTGACTTTTTATTACCAAGAATACAAAAAATATCTACATTCACATACCACTTACTGTAGCATGACTGACAACATGGATTTCAAGTAAACTCCACCCAACTGAATTATCAAAATGCACCTCCACATCTCTCCCAGTTTGGAAAAACCTTTTGGTGTTTGTATGTGATTTGCTTTTTTTTTTTTTCCTTCTTCCAAAATGTCTTTTTATTTGTCCTTTTTACAGTTGGCACTTGATGCAGATTCTCAATGTCTCTGTAGTCCACAGGATTGGAGGATTAAGCCACATTTGTGTGGTGACAGAAAAGCAACACGGTATCTCTAACAGGACAGATCAAGCCTTGCTGCCGCCAGATTACGGCTGGCACGGCGGTGGATACGAAATGAAAGGCGTCTCGGTCAGGTGCTCATCCACATGTAGTCCTTTCCGCTGTGCTGCACGTCTCAGGTGAGATTTGACCGTCTGCTGAGATAAATCCAAGATTTCTTTAAAAAAATGGCTTCTCTATCATCCTCGTGAATGGATACCTGCTTTTATGTTTTGGAGTTACGATACAAAGAGCTTAAAATGGTACAAAAACAATAATACAGCAAACATATCAAGTCTGAAAACCCACATGGGACTACAACATCACCATCTCCAGTGCACGTCATGTGACATTTAGAGATGCAGCTTCTCACACGGATTGAAAACAAAGGCAGTTACATCATGTATGTTACAGTGTATGCGTGATCTTTTGAAGATTTCCTCGCATGGCGGCGCCTTTAAGTACATTGTCGGCTTGAAGGACCCAAATAACTTAGCAGAACATATAAATACAGCAAGTGGAACACAGAAATAAATTAAGACCTGCCACGGATGAAAGGAAAAACACGACTGCAGCAACAACTCCACACTTTCATTCTTCAAACTCGGAACAATGGATCAGCTTTTTCGGAGTGAGTAAGGTAGTCCTGCTCTGTCGTTTTCATCTCTGGCATAAATCGCTCTGCGCTTTGAACCGAAAGGGCTCTCTCTGTGTCTGGGTCAGGCAGGGGAGTTGGCGTGTGCTTTGAAGCCGTTCCTCAGCATGGCCCCCAAGAGGTTGCCAAATCTAGCCTGCCTCTGAAGCCCGTCTCTGGGGGAGATTTAAAACCTGCTGCAGGCCTTCAAGGCTGTGGAGAATAGAGGCTTCAGCAGGAATTCGATTTCTAACAGTCATGGATGTGGGCATGAGCACATCTCAGCTTTGTTGTGTCACTTCTTGGATGTGTTTCTGTCTCTGTTTTTACTCTTTTTGTACGTCTGGGTTTGAAAAGGCAAAGGTCCTGTCGTCCTACCACAGCGGAGGACTGTTTGTCTCGAGCACGCCGTACATCTCGGCGAGTTTTTTAAAGCGAGGCCCCCACTCGTTCAGATAGTCATACTCATGGTCGGTGTTCGAGGTTCCAGATTGGAGTGAGCTGAGCGACTCCGCGACTGAGCCTTCCCCCTCGTAGGCGTACGTCTGCAGGGAGTCGTAAGGCGGGGCGCATGGGTCCATGTCGGCCTCCAGGAGCTTTGCCAGCACGTATCCCTGAACATTGCTGTCCCCACTGCCGCCGCCCATGACGCACACTTGAGGGACGTAACGGGACAGGCTCTCAATCTCCGGCAGCATGTCCTGTCTCATCTTGCCCAAGTGGTGGTGCGCCTCACGGGGGTTCCACATGGCCGCGATGTCAAAGGCCTCGGTGTCCTCCTCGCCGCCACCTTCATCATCATAGCGTACAATGTTCTCGTGCACGTTCTCCTCCTCGTCGCACAGGTAGGGCTTCTTACGATGGGTCCGCAGGGAAAGCATGAGCAGGATCATCACTGTTGTGAAGGAAAAATAAACAGTCAGAGGTTTATTTTTTGCAGCAGCAGCAGCAGCAATCCGTTAGGCCTCATTTCCACTAATTTGAGTTACTGGACTGGACCTCTGAATGATTTTGGGGTTTTTTTTGTCCTTTTGTTGTGTTTTTAAGCATTTTTGATGTAATTATCTGACAAATAATATGGCTAAGACTTTCTAAAAAGTTCAGTATTGGTGATTAAAACTGTAATATTTTATTAATGTTACTTTTAACGAATTAAATGTATCTGTGTCTGTACAGTTTATGAATGCAGCTTGCTAATGCTACAGTCACACTAGGGAAAACAGTGGTTGGAGACCGTGGCACGACCAAGATTACTGCAACTAAATTGTAATCTCGTTGCCTTTGAAATGGTTGCTTTGAAGACAGGGACCAGGTCTGCGACCACTGACCCACCACAGTTGCTGTCTTCAAAGCAACTTTGGTGCATCAAGATGGCAATAAAACGGCAATAACCTGTCAGTCTGCTATCAATTTGCAATTGAATGGGGTCAAGTTGGCATTTACAACCACCGATTTATTTATTTTTTTATTATTTTTTAAAATTATTTTTACTCTTGTGTGACTGAGCCATAATCAAGCTTGCTGGCATTGGCTGATAACTTAAAACTCCACCCTCTTGCCCGAATATGGTCATTTTGGCTCCCAAAACCAACATGGCAGCAGCCAATATGGTAACGTTGAGGTATCAAAATGCAGAGCCCAAAAACCAATGGGTGACGTCACGGTAGCTACCTCTATCTTTTATATACAGTCTACAATAACTCATACATGACAAATACTCATGACATTAGATATTGTGGTCGGTAATCCAAAGTGTGGGTGTGGCTCCCTGGTGGGTCACAAAGGTACTTCAGGTAGGTCTCAAAAGGTCCACACCACTTGGACAAATGTTTTGGCATCCTATTACAGTACATTCAATAATGTAATAGGATACCACAGTTGCAACAAGTCAGTTTGTGAAATTTCTTCCCTCCTGGATATTCCATGATTACCTGTAAGTGGTATCATTGCAGAGGGGGGCACCGAATGCTGAGGCCCATGGTGTGTAAAAGTTACCAATGATCTACTAACTCAATAACTGCTGAGCTCTAAACCTCCTCTGACATTAACATCAGCACAAAAACGGTGCACCGAGAGCTTCATGGCATGGGTTTCCATGGGCAAGCAGCTTCTGGATGAGTAATGTATAGGTGGCCCAGTACTTTTGTCCGTATAGTGTATTCATAATTATGCTTTTAATACTCATAAAATATTTATTTATTTACATTAAAAAAACAAAATAAAACTAATAAAATTAATTAAACAAAGCAATAGTTTTTTTTTTACATACTTCATTTATCTGACCTATTTGTAATCTGGAAGTTGTATCTTGTTGCTGGTGGGGAAAGAGTTAAAATAGACCGATGGCTAGAGAAAAAGCTGTTAATGGAGAATCAACCTATACAAAATATGTAAATGCATGAGCTTAGTCTGTCTGTTTGGTTAAGTAACAGAAAATATTTTCAGATTAGGAGCAGCTGCAACTGAAACTTAATTGTGTCTATCAATATTTAACTAATGGGATTAATAAGAAATAAGAAAACAGTGTTAAAATCTTTATTTGAGCTTTGACTCAGCTGGTAAACAAACACCATTTCATAACCCTTCAGCTAAAAAGCATAAACAGTATTTGGGGAGAAAACCTTGTACAATTTAAACCGGAATTAACTGGTAATCTATTTTTGTAAAAAGAAAGAGTTCACACACTCGCAAGCAGGCGAGTGGAGATGTTTTAAGGAAATTTATTGCTGCCTGTCAGAGCAGCAGAGTGAGTCACAACCTGCTGAGCCCTCCTACCCACAGCTACAGCTCTGCAGGGAGAGATAAAGCGGGTCCATATCAGCCCCCGGGGAGCAGAAAGTGTGATGCTACAGGGCAGCTGGTGCTAATGAATGCTAGACTTTCTGTGAGGGCGAGAAAAGAAATCCATATTTAATCCTACAATGCTGATGTCACACTGGGAGATGCCTTCTTTTTTCCAAAAAGACTTTTTACCCTTCAGCTGTTGTGTCACATCTTGGGTGATTTAAGATCTCTCGACAGCCTGCATATTTTGCGCATTTTGCTTCAAAGTTCAGCTTCAAGGTTGATTACTTCCTCCAAAGGAGGTATCACAAATATTTAAAGTAGCAAGCTGACTTGCTGAAAGGTCAGGGTGTAAAACAAAGTGCGGCAGTGATTTTAATCAAGGCCCGCTCCTGCCCCCGAGGGTCGCCCTCGGTCAGTACTTTCACATCCTACAACAGGAGATTAAAATCCAGTCTGACTTGGAAAATGTTTTCCAGCCACAGATTTCAGAGTTAATGGCAACTGCATGATGTCTTTCTGCATTTGTGCACTTCACGTTTGACCTGTCAATGAGGCATTCGTCCAGTGTGAGACAAACTGTGAAGATTCTGGTACAGAAAAAGGCTCTTGCCTCGCCAGATTTCCCACATGACATTTACAGCTTGTGCAGGGTGCATTGGGACTTAAACCCAAATCAGGGACAACTGTCATAACTGAGTTCTTGGTTTTGCAGTGTTTTTCTTTTCTTTTCTTTTATTAATACTGATTGCAGATCTGTTTTGCATGTTTCTGCTAACAGAGACCAAAAGCAACATTTTATAAATATTCATCAATATTAAATATTACTGCTCTTAATCACTTCGTCTCACTGGCTGCTTTAGTGGAGGGGAAGCACTCAGTGCATAATGGGAAGTCCCCAGCAACCTGAGCTTATAGCAGCATCACTAAGGGGTGGTTCAGGCTGACCTGATCCAGCCCTAACTATAAGCTTTATGAAAAAGGAAAGTTTGAAGCCTAATCTTAAAATAGAGAGGGTGTCTGTCTCCTGTACACAAACTGGGAACTCATTCCACAGGAGAGGAGGCTGACAGGCAGCACACTGGCTCAGTGGTTAGCACTGTTTGGCTCACAGCAAGAGGGTCCTGGGTTCAAACCCGCATAGACCCCTTCTTTGTGGAGTTTTGCATGTTTTCATTGTGCTTAGGCAGGTTTTTTCCACGAGCTCTGACTTCTCCTGCCATTAAAAAACATACTATGTTAATGCTGCCTATGTCAGCCCAACTCTCACAAAGGTTTAAAAGAAGATAGCTGAAGGCTCTGCCTCATATTCTACTTTTAGAAACTTGAACAACAAGTAAGCCTGCAGTCTGAGAGCAAAGTGCTCTTTTGGGATAATATGATACTATGAGCTCCATGAATTTGTTAAAAAGACCTCTTTACCGGACTTGCTTGAAGAACAAGAGCTATACTCTAAAAACCTAAAGTGAACATGTTCAGTGAAAGAAGTCCAGTAATTCAGCAGCGGATCCTTCTAGAGGATTCATAAATGAACATTAACCCATAGATTGTTTATAAAAGACTTAACCCATTGAGGGTGGACAATTTCTTCCATAAACTGTGAAGGTGCAATCAGAGATACCTGTTAATTAGTACCAAGCAACATACAAATAAAACACTGGAATTTCACTTACTGTCAGCACAATAAATGACACAACAGGTTGTATTATTTTTCAGATAGTTCTACTAAAAATGCTACAAAAGGAACCAACATCCAAAACACCACTGAGAGGTCCTGTTCAGTGACTTGAATTTGGTGGAGGTGCACCCTAGCAGACAGATAGCAGTACCCATGGTACTCAGAGTGGCCAAGCTCCCCCCACAATGAAAACCTTAAGCCTTCATACAATCTAAACTGGTGAATTATGAAAAGAATTCATCCCTGTATAGTTGTTATGAAGGAGAAATTAACTATAGATAACAAAACTGTGTTTTGTAGCTTTTTAATGTTCTTAATTTTGGCATTTTAACATGGGAGTGTACGGGGATTGACTCAGTTTTGGAGCCAGCCTCAAGTGGCCACCAACTGCAGCTTTTGGTGCTGGGTTTATTTTTCAGCTATGTAGTTTGCCAGTTACTTGATTGCAGACACAGGTAGACAGTGTCTGCAATCAAGGACCCATTGATAAAACTTGCATGTTCATCCCTTTGTTCATGTGAGAATATAAAACCAAGTAGGGCAGCAGGACTTAAGGCTTTGTGAACTTTTATCTGACACTGTTACATAGCAAAAAGTTCTCTGCACACTGTCGCAACAGCAGCTCACCCAGCAAGACGAAAATGCAGGCCAGAATGGCAATGAGGGCTCCCCTGCTGAGGCTGGCAGGCAGGCTGTAGGCCTCAGCGTTGCACGACATGACGTTGCCCTCCTGGTCGCAGCTGCATACACGGATGGTCAGCGTGCTGGTGCTGGTCTGAACTGGCTGCTCACCGTCCGAGATGAAAATGGGCAAGTAGAAAACAGTCTGGTCCTGCTGTGACCAGCCACCGCGCCGTGTCAAGATCCACGCTGTGTTGTCTGGAAATGGACACAGAGGTCAGGGGAAGATCATGTTAGTGTGGAGAGATACAGTGGTAAGACGTTTAGAGTCTGCAGCAGCTGATAGCAGCAGGGTTTCATGTATGTGCTGCATTCAAGGTAACTGTGAACACGTAGAGGAGTCATGGGATGATGGTGAGAATTGAAGATGAGCACAGCTGTGAACATGAAGTGTCGATTGAAGCTACCATATGCAGAAATGTCACACCTATTATTCATGGAGGGTTATTTTAAGACACTCTGATTTTTTTTTTTTTTTTTTTTTTTTTTTAAAATTTAAAAAAAGAAAAAAAAAAAAAAAAAAAAAAAAAAAAAAAAAAAAAGACAGTTTTTCTGAAACCGAATCAGTTCCAGTGAACTGACAACTGAACG
>VUQI01004229.1:15349-27849 GCA_015106735.1 Paratilapia polleni | reverse complement strand
CATTAGTTGCCTTTATGTTTAACTGACAAATACGTATCACATTAGCTCCTAATCCAAATTGATGATAAATGTATATCCAATTAAAATATGTAATACTTAATATTTTGATAAAAGGGTTTAATGATGTTTAAGACCATTTCTACACAAAACTATGCAGTGCAAAGTAGGGTCGTCATAAGAACCAATACTTTGGTACAAAGTCTATGCCAAAATTCATTGCTCTTCTATCAGCTGGTGTTCTGTGTATGTTAAACCAATGTGGTCTAAATCGTCACTGATGATGATACATGCCCTAACTCTTACCCAAACTATCAGAATATGTGAAGTTTGGCTTTTGAAAATTGTTCTCCGAAGTTCTGGCAATCAGGGGAAAAAAAAACAAAAACCAAAACAGTTCAATGGTATTCAGTGTGACAACCAAATTTCTGTTATCATATTATCACTTACAATTGATGATGCTACAGTACTGAATGTTGTCTTTTATGATGACATTCATAAAAGAATAAAAGACAGGCAGCACAAAATGGTATGATTTAATCTGGCTAAAGAGCAGAGGAAGATTTGGGTCACTGTCTTGTCACTTGCTTTTCTGTAAAAGTCACCGCACACCACTTTTTCATAGTAATCTCTCCAATAGTTCTCAAGATATTTTAGTCTGGACCAAAGTGGCAGAACAGCTGACTGACTAGTATGGTTGCAAAATAGTGCTGTGTAGTGTATACGAAGGAGTGTAAGACAGATTTGTGTATGCTTACTGTAAATTCAACTAACAGACTGCTGCATTTTGTTTTATATGTATATAAAAAAAACAAAAGACCAAAATGTTCAAGGGAAGCAGATGTGCCCTATTTATGCTTTGATACTGCTGAGTAGGATTTTTATTTTTTTTCTATTTCTGTTTTTCCATTTTTTGTGACCTAAAACATTAAATAACTACATGATGCTACATTGCATTCTATTGATTCTATTGAATGAACAGTGCTGTTTACCATGAACTTTTGTTTTATGTCATTCAGTACTGACAGAAAAAAAGGGGAGAGATGGCTACTTTATGACTACTAATCCAGTTCAATGCTTCAATCCTTTTAATTACGCAGCCCTTTGATTTATTTAGCAATGAGTCCTGCTCATGTTCATGTAAATCCAAGAGCATCTGCTAATGTGTGCCAGCTAATCTCCTGTGCAGGTTGTGCAAAGAGGCCAGTAAGTGACCTAATGTGTAGGAGAGATTATTTGGCACAACAAGGGGCTTAGAGGAGTGGAAGGGGAGAGTTCTCTTGCTCCTCATCTTTGCTAGTGTAGCTGGAAGCCGAGGATGTTTCTTTGCATGTGTGATTAATGATGTGATAAAGAAACTTTAGAGTACCTATGGAGGGTTTGAAGCATTTTACATTACAAAAATAAAGTTGGGACAAATGTTTATAATAACTGTTTTATAAAATGCCTTCCAAACTATAAAAAAGTTTGGACGGCAGCTGTGGCTCAGGAGGTAGGACAGGTCGAAGGTCCATGATTAGTTCTATGGCTTTTCCAGTCTGGATGTTGAGTGCTCTTGGGCAGATACTGAATCAAAAAATGGCCCCTGATGCAGCCACTGGAGTGTGAGTATCTGTGTGATTGTTACAAAGTACTTAAAGACCTAGAATAAAGTGCTGTGCTAATGAGTGAATGTTCCTTGTTGCAGAGAAGAGGGACCATCCAGCTGGTTATCATTGCATTCTGTTTTTATTTACATTTTACACAACATCCCAACTTTTTTGTAATTGGGATTGCATAAAAGCACCAAAAGTACCAGTCCATTTACCAAGTAGGGTATACTGTAGATGGCATAAATCTGTGAACCTGGGGCCAACAGTTCGGTTTCACTCAGTGTGTAGTTTTGATTTCACTTGTTTTCTACTTAAATGTTTGGACTACGTGGTTATGTTAGGTTAGGTTTAGAAAAACCATCAGACCAATGGTAGAGGACAGCACCAGTGGCTTTGACTAAACACCTGAATTTAAATGCATGAAGTTAGAACAAGCTCAGCTGTGAATGATGAAACCTTTAATACAAAACAACAACATTAGGTAAAAAAAACAAAACAAATGCATAATATAAAAATTCTAAGTATAAAATGTTATGAGTGCCGTGTCATCAGAATGACAATACCAATGACAATACTCATCAACAGTGATAATACAATATATAATCTATCCATCCATCCAACTTCTTCTGCTTACCCAATTCAGGGTCATGGTTAGACTGGAGCATATCCCAGCTGTCATAAAATAATTATTTTTCATTACACAAGCTGACATAAAAAACATAAGTTATAGCATTACTAATAACAGGTAAATATTGTTATTAACAGTAAACTTTTTATTAAAGTTGAATTAACTATCAATTTACAATTTCTTAGTGATGGTTATTATAATGGTTATGCACATGGTACAGTTTCTGCTCTTTATCAACTTCTGAGGAAACTATCTGTCTCTACTGTGTTTCTCAGCTAACTGCAACTTTTGGGTGACGTTTGGTCAGAAGACACAAGGGACTGCAAATTTAGGTGATAATTCTCTGGGCCCACCTCTACAAGTGACCCCTCCACATTTAAATAAACATTATTTAGGATGACAAATCATAAAGAATATGATAGCTAAAAAAGGCTTTCTGGCCAGACAATGTGATATAAGAGATTTTTTTCAAAATAAGACAAGGGCAGAATGAAGAAAGCAGAGCAGTCTGAGGCAGCAGATGCTACAGTATCTCAACGTATTTAATAAAGTTGAGACAAAGATGGAGTTAAAGCAACTGTATGAACATAAGTGAGACAGATATATAGAGAGAAGAGGTGGCAGTGAAATGAGAACTGGGAATAGAGGATATGGTGCAAATCAAATCCAATGCAAAGAGAAAATGGGGCAAAATTTGTCACAACGAAAAAAGGACTGAAGATGAGGTAACACTGGGAATAGAGTCCAT
Organism: Paratilapia polleni; assembly: GCA_015106735.1. Lineage (NCBI taxonomy): Eukaryota > Metazoa > Chordata > Actinopteri > Cichliformes > Cichlidae > Paratilapia > Paratilapia polleni. The sequence goes on along the minus strand of VUQI01004229.1, from coordinate 24,884 downwards.
ATGGCTCCACGAGAGGAAGAATGGGAGGCTAATAGCTTTTCGGCAGCTGGGTCTTCAACAAGAGAGTGCCTGCATAGCAACTGCACACGCTGAGCTCCTACCACTGTGGTCACAGTTACCATAGAAACGGGCACACGTAAAAGTTTTTACCTCCCCACCTTATTTTCAAAGAGCAATTTGCAACTTGAAGAAACATTGACCATTTTTAGGTTGCAGTTTATCATCTGCTCTGCTTTTGCTTGCTCTCACTTTATTTAGAACAGTCATAATGACGTACATCGGCGGGTTCATTTATTAATGTGCTAAAAACTCAACAGGTTATATTAAAGACAAACCTAGCACAAATTATGATTTATTAAAGCAGTTTTATGGATGCTGTTCACATTCATTAAGGTAACCTCTCCAGTCACACACACACACACTTACATGAGTGCCAGGCCGAGGTAGTTTGCCGTGCTGCCCCAGTACATCGGGTTCTCTGTGATGTTGAAAGGAAAACCTGTCACCTTCTCATCCATCAGAATGCCAAAGTAATCACCTGGAGAAAAAAAAAGATACAAAGACAAAATCTGTGTTTCATAACTTAAGTCTGACAGTTCCTTTTTCTTTTCAGTGATTCAGGAAATTGGAGACTATCCCAGCACTACTTGGCAAGAAGCAGGGAACATCTCTAAAGTTTCCAAATTTCACTCCTGGACCATTTTATCAACCGGTCCCTGGCTGACTGGGATTTAGTCAGCAAAGCTCTTTGGACTTTTTCACAGCGTTACCATGGCTTCTGCTATGCCATCAACACTGATGTCTTGCTTTCACAATCATACTAGACAGATTTTGGAGCTGCTTATCAGACTATGATCCTTTTTGACATGTTTCTGACAAAACAACACAACACTGAAGTCAGACTGAGGATACACTGCCAGAGAACATGCCACAGCCCTGTTAATGCTGCAATGTCTGGCTGCTGCATGTCAGCTGGCTATTAGTGATGTCAACAATACAACTGCAAAGGCATGCCCTCGTGTGTAATCTCTGGAATTTGATTCTTGTATTCATAGCAAAACACTACAAAAAAAAAATTAAACTTTTTGTTACTTCTGACAACCTCTTCGGCAAGCTGTTTAGTGGAAATATGTTCCTAACTTTTACTAATGTGACTTTTTCTATCAACCCCACTCCCACGAATGGCAAAGTGTAAGGGAGCACTTTGCCTTAGTCAGAGCTGAGACCCACTGATGGGCTCTCAACATTTTTTTCCAGTACACTAGTGCCTAAAAGCCAGCGTCACAAAGATGGGTTACTGCAAATGGGAAAATTCTTGGTCGGCACCGGTGCTCAGTATTTACTGGTGCAATATGAGTCAGTGACTCCGTCAATTCAGCTGGCATTCCTGTCAACGTCGTCAATGCAGAAAGATGAGGTCGATACCAGACGTCGCCTGCTTTAACATAAATAATCAAAAAGCTCCATGTGCAAGATGATGAGCCCTATTCATACAATAAAGAGAAAAGAAAGTGATCTTTGTTCAGAAGGGTGATCCACAATGGTTTTCTTATTTTGCCTCAGTTTTTTCAGAGGTTGAAGAGCAATGCATTTTTCTCCTGCCAAGTTGTCCATTCAAATCATTGGCTGAAAATGTCAGCCCCCCCAATCAGTTCATCTATAACTCACATTCTTACAAAAATAATTAATGGATTCATAAGAATTTCTTTATTTACTTATTGGAGCATCTTTCCTGCAGCCCACATATGAAGCCTCAGGGGTCCTCGCCACAGAGAGTAAAACATCGTACCGTCTCTTAGAAATGCTGAGAGTTTGTCTCAGTGGCCACTTCTTGTACTGCAGCTCGACAATAATGTCCTCACATATCACATTAACAAGCAAGATGTCGAAAGAATAAGAAAAAGGTGAGATTCAAGTGCAAGCTGGAGGTTTTTGCTTGATGAACCCAATAACTACATCATCTGCAAAAAGCAGAGATGATATCCTGAGACCACCAAATGCGACACTCTAGACTACACCTAGAAATTCTGTCCATCTCTCATTATTGTCGTACAGGGACCACATAGCCCACAACACAGGGCCTAAAACACCATACTCCTGGAGCATGCCCCACAGGACACCCCAAGGGATGTGGCTGATATATAAGCCAATATTACCTATTTGCTGATATACTGTTATTGGCATTTATAACGGCCGATACATGAAAACTACAAAAAGTAAAGAAGAGACAGGAGAAACACCCTTCAACCATGTTATGAGTGTTGATTTTGCATAGGTTGTCCTCCAGAGGGCACTCTGTTCCCTGTTGGCAACATGTTTGGAACACCACAAACACAACAACCAGCTGATCCAAGCAGAGTTAGGCAGAGTGTACACGAGTAGTCCATGACTTGTTGTGATAATAAAACATTGTCATAACAATGTTTTATTATTGGATTGTCATATTGTCTTAGCAAGGACTCATAAATAACTACACATAACAAATGTTAAGGAAATCTGTTTATGTTTTGTGTGCCTGAAAGAAAAAAAAAATACAAACAAAAAAACTCAACCGATATATCAGATTTTTAAATCACCAAATATTGGTATTGGCCTTAAAAAACCTATATCAGTGGGGATCTAGTCCAGTATTCCATTACCAGGATGAAATGACAAATGACTGGGACCTTACAGGGTCTGACACTTTTGCCATAAAGAAGAGCTGGTTGTTGAACAAGTGTGTGTGTGTGTGTGTGTGTGCCAGTAAAATGTTAGCGGGGGCAGCTGAATGAGGACACTGCTCCCTTAACATTAGTACTTTCTAGGCCCTGCTATGTAAGAAGTATTGTGCATACATGAACTTTCTTTGACCTATTTTGGACTTAAGTGTAACAGGACATGAAAATTCTAATAGTTCCCTTATACCTAACCCATACACCCACACACCCAGACACACAGGCTTCCAGTAGGTAACACTGACCTGCTGAATTACACATGCCGTGCTGCTGTCCCTGTTTTCTGTGGAAGAGAGGTTGTTAATGCCCAGGTTATATAACAATTTTCATTATGTATGCTCATTTAAAAACCACAGGTAGAGTGGGATAAAAAAAAAAAAAAAAGATTATATAAACAAATCTGTTGGTTTTGAATAGAAAACCAGCTGTAACTGGCCAACAGAACAATATGCTAACCTCAACTTTTGACCTCCAAAGTGACTACTATTAACCTGTTTAGATTTAAAAGCCAAGCAAACTTTTTTTCATGCTGCTGCGTCATTGTTGTTTCATTACGGTTATGAAAATGGGCAATTTGGATTTGGTGGCACTGTCGTAGTCTAGAGGTTAAAGATGTGGGTCTGTCATCAGAGTTTGTACACTGGACCAGGTGTCCTACACATTAACACCATGTGTAATTTGATTTTGTTTGGATCTTTGTTTCTGCGCCATCAATTTGAATCATCAGGTCACAGTGACTCAAGGGGCTTAATATAGAGCGTATAAGACACATCGAAACACAACATACACCCACAGGCTATGTCCCTTAGTACATGTTTGTTTATGTTCTGCTGAAGGAGGAGGAACAGCAAAGGAAACATGGTGTAAATGAAGAGGTTTGCAAAACAGTTCTTAGATTACCACATTAGAAACAGCTGAGGAGTAACACAAAGGGAGCTACTGCATGACAGGGAATTGTACTACAAGATCTCTTTATAATGATCATTTTATTTTTTTAATCTATACTTATTTTATTAGCATTTAAAACTCTTCATAGTCTTTGGCCTGCATATCTCACTGATCTCCTCCAGACATACTGCCTCCTGCTTCCTGTGGTCTCCCTCAACAGGTCTACTTGCAGTACCTTTCATCAATCTCACAACTATGGGTGCTAGGGCCTTCTCTTATGCTGAGCTCATTGCTTAACTATGCTCTGTTCTTTATTGCATATTTTACTGTTAACTGTTTTCTTATTGTGTGATGTGAGGTGACCTTGAATATCGTGAAAGGCACCATTATAATTATTAGCATTAATATTATTATTATTGGTTGTTCCACCCAACATTTTAGAGTGGAAAAGGTTTGTTTTGCTCTCCATTGTTTCTTTAAGACATGCAGGCCGTTTCTGAAGTAAGCCAGGACTGGATACTGTTTAGTGGCAGTACACTTGTGCTCTTTTAAACTGGGCTACACCATAAAGGTTGGCTAGAAACTAAAGCAAAGCATGGAAAAAGTATCCTAAATGTAATGAAAATGTAATGACAACGCCATTGATATGACACTTTAGTCACCACTGAGGAAGACCATGTGACACAATTAAAAACCTGGACAGGATTAGTGTTGGATTTCCTCAAATAAAAACCGATAGGCTGGGTCTCCAATAACAGTCAGGGGCTAGTCAGCACACAAACAAAAGCTGGCTGCTAGATACTGGCCAGGGGAAAACAAGGCTGGATAAACTGATGCCTGTTGCCTGTCTTCCAACATACAAGACAGATAAGCATACAGTACATGTCTAGTCCTTTAAACCTTTGAGGTTTAAATCATCATTCTTGACGATCCTAACCCTAACCCTATGCAATCAGAATATGTATTTTTCTTTTAATCATTCTCCCATATCTTGGCAATCAGGGAAGAAACAAACTCATCATTCCAACTGACACGCATCAACAACTATTTACATTTTTGTCTTTCTCCAAAACATAGGGTTAGGTTTATCACCACCGATGACTTAGACCTCAGAGGGTTAATCCTCTCCAGCTGTTGTTGCATATGGTACATCTGCAAATGTTTCCCAATAAAACCCCTGTTAGGAAATGAAACGCTAGTAGGGTCATGTCTGAAACAAGGCTATAGCACAGTTGACATTTTAGGGCAAACAGCCGTGGATCAAAAGAAGGCAAAAATATGACCAACTGTACTTATCAAATAAAGGAAATTAGAAATAAAGGGCTGCCTCTAATACAAGCCTGTTTGAGAGGAAGTCCTGTTCCCTTTTGCAGCTGAGGGAGGAAAAAGTAATGATCACAATTTGAGGAAATACAATGAGTGGAACTTGTGATGGAAGCAAAAATGATACTTGGATTAATACAAACAAACAGAAAAAGAATTCTGTTCCAAGATCAAGAATGGACTGAAACTCTAAGGTGTGTCCTCTTGGGGGCACATACGTTTTTTAAAAAACATCATGCCAATATACCTTGCCTACTTAATTTGGACTTACAGTACTGTGAAAAAGTCTTGAGCAGCCCCTCATTTCTTTGTATTTTGCTACCAAGGAGCCAGACTTTCTTGTAAGATTTTAAATCCTATCTTTACGATCTTTAGGATCATTGTTACTAGCAGCCTGTTGCTAAAACACAGTTTATTTCCATTTCTTCAGTTGAATCTATGAAAAATGCTAAAGATAACAGTTTGACAGGCATAAAATAGTAGTTTTGCACCAACAAGGTGATTCCCAAACAACTATTAGCCGAAAACTTGGCATATCTCAGCACGGTGTGCAGTGTGTCATTACAAATCTGAGGAAACTGGACAAGTGGAGGACAAAAGAAGAAGTGGCAGATTCCACAGCAAAAAAACTATCCACAGCAGATAAACAGTATCTGAAATCATGTCCTTAACAGGAAAAAATCCAGCAAAGACCTGACACAGGACCTGAGAGATACATCTGGGCCTTCAGTTGATCCTTATACTGTTCACCGAAGTCTCATCAGAAATGGTCTCAGTGGAAGAGTGGCTGTCAAGAAGCCATTCTTAAGGAAGGGAAATAGGGAGAAAAGGCTGAGGTATGCCAAATTACACAAGAACTGGACTGAAAATCAGTGGCAACAGGCCTTATGCAGTGATGAATCCAAATTTGAGATTTTTTGTTCAAATTGTCATCAATATGTATGAAGGAGGTCAGGACAGAGGTACAACAGTGAGTGTCTACAGCCATCTGTAAAACACAGTGGAGGCTCTGTCATGGTTTGGGGCTGCCTTTCAGCCAGTGGTGTTGGAGATCTTGTCAAAACTGTTGGAATTATGAACCCAGAAAATTGCTGTCAGATTTTGATTCACCATGCAATAACATCTGGAAAGCATCTGATTTGCAACGGCTTCATTTCAGCATGACAATGATCCCAAACACGCTACCAATGCAGTAAAAGTATATGTGGATAGAAAAACACACAATGGAACACTATCAGTCATGGATTGGCTTCCCCAGAGCCAACAACATTCAGTCAACATTACTGAAGCAGTGTGAGATCATCTTGACAGAGAGGAACAAAAGGCAGTCAGCATCCAAAGAAGAGCTTTGAAGCCTGGAGAACTATTCCTGAAGACTACTTAAAGAAATTATAAGAAAGCTTGCCTAAGAGAGTTCAGGCTGTGTTGAAGAATAAAGGTAGTCATACCAAATATTGACTTTCAAGCTTGTTAGAACTGTACAAACTCAGTTTTTGCTGTTAATACTGTATTTCTATTTATGTTTGCACGTTTCAATAAATCACTGCACCAATTTCCAATTTTCCTAGCAAAATATAAAGAAATGAAGGGTTGCTCAAGACTTTTGCACAGCACTATATGTCTTGTACATAGTTGATATTCTAGCCTAGCAATTTAGGAAAATTTAGAGAGGGTTTAGCCTCTGGGGAGAATGACTGTACTACAGTTGAGAGAACTCCAAATGACCATAGACATCCATTGAAAATGGCATACAGTGATTATACTTACTTTCAAGATCCACTGCTTGCCAGTCTAAAGTGACTAATAAGCTGCTCAGATGAGCCTGTTTTCCACACTGATTATCACTAGCTCCTTCATCTTGAAGTCCACTTAGTTTTCAGGTATTTAGGATGCAAAGCAATTCATGAAACCCACTTTAAATACAATCACAAACACATTTTGTTTTAGTCATGTGCCTTTTTCACAACAGATAAAATATTTTGACTTGTTATACTGGGGAAAGAGATGTGAGACAGTGACCTCAGCACCATGACCTTCAAATTGAACCAGGCTATAATTAGAGCAGCTGCACCAACGCCAACCCATGCCACCAAAAAGGAAAATAACACTTCCTGCACTTGTACTGCTCGTGTGTGCCATGCAGTTGCTTGGACATTCAGCTAACTAACCAAGACTGGCAGAATATATACTAAAGAGAAACTACATTCTAATAAATTGCTGGATGTATATAATTCTCAACTGTATTGCCTTAAGTAGTGATAAGACCTTTATTTTTCTCAACAAGGTAACAACCCTGCATTTGACAGGCCTGCAAAGGCAGGCTTTACTTGTAATTCTCTCCGTTTGATTAAGTAAGTGGTGAAGTTCAAATAAGAAGCCTTGTTCCGATCTAATCTTGTTAGTGCTTTTAAAGTTACTGCATTACACTGTCAATTCTGGGACTAACTACAGAGGAAGCTCATCAAGACAGCCTTATCAAAATAGATCCTGATTTTAACAACAAGCAGCACATCACTCTGATCACACCTATCTGCACATCCACAGGGATGGCAATCAAACCAGCTATCAGCTGCACTCAGTGTGCCTTGGTAATCTAAACGGAAGGTAAATAAAAGACAATTTGAGCAAACGAACTGCATCACTTCAAATTAAAATGCTTCTAGCAGGAACCCTACCTTTAACGACCCTATTTTTTAATGGGTCTTTTACTTCAAAACATATGCAGGCACACCAATACAATAGCAACCAGAGACATGGCTTTTACTACTAGTTTATTTTAAGAAACACAGTACCATGTGCTACAAATTGATGTTCCTGCTTTATATATGCCAACTTTGTTGCTTCAAATGGTCAGAAAATGAAACCTGCGTGCAGTGTTTTGTGATTGGCTTGCCTGACCTGAATGCAAAGTATAGACTGTTGTTATCATACACACATTCCTGTCATGCTGGTCTTCCTGCCTCCCCTCTGTTGTCACAGCTAGCGAGTAGTTTAAAACTGAGCAATGGACTGAGGGCGTTTCAGTACATCGATGGACAAATACGCTGGAGAAGCTCGGACAATCAGTCTGGATCTTGAAGATGACTCATTTAGCTGACTGACCTAGAAACTAGAAACCAGTGCTTGGCAAACAGTCCTGGCAATCCTGAACCCATGTCCATTTGAAGCGATGCCTACATGTGTTCAGTAGTACAAGAAACGAAAACAAGCGGGTTTATCTCAGAGGCAAATGTGAAGATATTTGGACATGCCATATGCAGGGACATGAAAACAACAACATGCAGAGAAATATGTCGGGGTGCATAAATTGATAAAAATGTACCAGAGTTCATGTGTCTTTACATATGTAGAGACACATGAACTATTGTCAACTATTGTCAGTCCTTGTTTTGTATTTTCTTCTGTTTCTCATGTGATCCCTAAAAGTTAGTTTTTGTGTAAAGACTATTTTTTATTACATGTACAAAAGCATGACGTGGTGTGCTGTTTGCTATTATTGCAATACTTTGTATAGTATGTAAAAAAATATTCATATGATTTTATCATAATTAATGTAATGACAAGACTATCAGTTTACAGCCATGCTTGTGGTTCTAAGCACAATTTAAATGTTAAATGCCAACATCAGCATGCTACCAAACTCACATTCACACGGCTAACATTCGGATGTTTAGCATGTATCATGCTTACCATGTCTTCCTTTTTTAGTTAAGTGGATTAGCATGCTAAAAGCTTGCAGTAACACATCCAGTACTTGTTGAAGCATTTCACTCAAAACCACAAATGCAAGCCATCTAGTGTCACGAAAGGAATCACCAAAACATGGGATTCATGCTCTAGAAGCTATGAATGTTTGTAATAGATTTATTGGCAATCTGTCAAGCAAGATATGGTAGATATGGTAGTCTGGATGAAAGTGGAGGACCTATGGGGTCAAAATTTCCCCTGCAGCATCGAAAATGGTATTGAGCATCGGGTTCGAAATTCTAGAATCATGACAACCCTACTCTTTAATATCTGACACTGTGTTTGACACTCACCTAGGAAGGTTCCAGTGAATCCCAGAGCGAGGAAGCTGCTGACCACAAATAGGGTGCCAAGCACCATGACAGCTATCCCAGTGTAGAAAACCTCTGTCCTCTCCATCACCTCCCACCTGGCCTGGGCCTTCATCGCTACGGTCATACTGGAGAAAAAAAAAAAAAATCACAATGCCTTTATTTAACTTGCCTGCACAGGATCAAGACAGGGCAACCAGGTCTGAGCTGGGTTTACGTGGCCTCCTCCCACCTTGCTGAATATACTGGTCATATACACACTGCAGCAAGAATCAAAAAAGTAAAACAGTTGATTTAACTGCCATGTATAACATTACCATAAAATGCCTATAATATCCCACTCCAGACCTTAGAATATACAGTATGAAATAAAACTGAGTACAAAATTATACTAAGAGACTTATTAAGCACGGCAGTTTAGCATGATGCTGCAAATGCGCCAAAAACAAAAATAAAAAATAACAAAACAAAACAAACCAAAAAAAAAAAAAAAACAAAAGAAAAGGAAAAAAGAGAAGAAAAAAAAAAAAAAACAACCAAAAAAAACAACAC
>VUQI01004229.1:3168-15329 GCA_015106735.1 Paratilapia polleni | reverse complement strand
AAAAAAAAAACGCAGAGTGGAGAGGAAAGGTTTGAAGTTGATCTACTAACAACGTGCCAATTCATGAACACGGACACAGCTAGTACAATAAAGACCAATCTAATCTACCAGCAGACCAACTTGATGGGTTGGAAACAAGCAGATGTGATGGCGGTGCAAGTAAAGTACTAAGAACACAGGTGCAGCTTGTTACCTGTAATTGGGCAAAAAATAGAGTATAAGCACAGGTTTTAGGCATGTGTTTTTTCTGGAAACATTATGGTAAGTCTACGGCACAGGAATGGATATGTTCTGATAGATACAAGGGCGAAATTGTGTGCCAGACACAGCCGTGCTGTATAAACCTGACATCTGGTTGTAACAGATAATGACCAATTGAGTGTTAATAAAGTCACTGCTACTGTGCAACATGTAGCAGTGCTAACATCCATCATACTGGATGTTAGCATCTGTTCAGCAGTTGTGATGCTTTGGAGAATCAAATTCATTTACAACCTGCCTATAATGGCCAATCGGAAAGCAAAGATTCAATATTTCTTTTTCTCCAAAGCTGGAAACTGTCATTACCAGATGAAAATATTCTGACATCTTTGGAAATACATCCAGGACAAGAGTAATCAATGAAAAGTGTTTTGTTTACAAACTTAATTATCTCTAATAATATTCGAGAACACATTTTCATTTTGCTTCTTAGTGTCCCACCAAAATATTTCAGTCGTTTATCGACTTAGTCGCTGGGTCGCTGAGTTTTATTTGGCATAACCAGTGTACACTGCTTTTTGTCAATGAACGGTATGAGACCTTTCACCGGTATTATAACAGAAACAAAAAGTAGTCATGTTTCAAAGTTTCCCACAAATGCACCAATCACATGCAAAGATAAAAATCTAGCATTTTGCCTCTTGCCTGGCTTAAACTCCCACTCTCTTCTAATGCATCGAAGGTACGTGTTGAATTCAGAAAAAAAAAAGACCTTTGTTTGTGAGAGTGCATTTAAATTTGTCTGACAACTGCTGTCTGCACTGGCAGATGATGTGAGGGTTGTGTGTTGCATATGTATGGTCATTAAAAGCATTTTCATTGTGGTTTTTGTGATTTCATACAGTGCTTGAATGAAGAGTTTCTAAAAGGATGAAAGGCTCTTTAAAAGATGCTCCACTGGGTTTTCGTGTTGCCTGTATGAAAAGATGACACCTGCAGAGTTCTATGAAAGTAATTATTGATTTAAATTCTGAAGCGTTTACAGTGAGATTTCACTTTTGTCCATGGACCACTTTAAGAGTGGCACCAATTAAGTGTTTTGACAGACACTGCTTGCTCTACAGTTTGCTCTAAAGTGCAACTTGCATAAACATATTTGGACAGCACATCGTGATATGTGAACACGAGTCAAAAAGGTAAAGGTAAGTTAATCGTACTGTACAGCCTTAGCTCCATTTATACTTTATGTTACATTTTATAAAATACATAAAGTAGAGATATTATGCTCATTTCCAGCTGTGTGTTTTTTATTCTTGGACTGTACTAGGGTTTTTTCACAGTTCAAATTAATGTTCAATTTTCATATACAGGGGCTTGCTACCGATAAGTTCATCCACTGTCTGAACCACATTGATTCAGCTCCATCCTCTTTAAGGCCACCATCCATTTAAGTCATGACATCACCTGCTATGACACATCTATCACATCATACAGAGCCAAGAGTTTAAAAAAAATTGTCTGAAATTGAGAATCTGGCTCATACACTCATGTAAAAAAGAATGTACACCCGCTTTCAGTTTTGAAGGTTTCACATACCTTCATTACATTATACATTATAAGAAATGATCTGGTCCTCAGCAGAACAGAAAATTAGGTAAATACAAGCTTACATGGCATCACATAACATATTATACTGTGTCATTATTTATTTAACAAAACTAAGCCAAACTGCAGAAGCAGTGTGTCAAAAATAAGTACTGCTTCCACATGAATTAAGAGGGTAAGTAGCAGCCAGGTGCTGCTACTTGATTAAGTGTAAGCACCTCTACAAAAGGAGAGGTTTTGGCAGTTTGCTGGTCTGGAGCATTCAGGTGTGTGTTAACGCAATGCCAAGAGGGAACGACATCAACAATGATTTTAAAGAAACAACTGTTGCTGCCCATGAATCTGGGGAGGGTAATAAGGCCATTTCCAAACAATTTAAAGTCCACCATTCTAAAGTGAGAAAGATTATTAATAAGTGGAAAACATTCAAGACAGTTGCCAGACTTCCCAGGAGTGGATGTCTCCGGAATTTCACCCCAAGGTCAGACTGTGCAGTGCTCAGAGAAACTGTAAGAAACCCATCTACATCTCCAATTCTACAGGCCTCAGTTAGCATGTTAAATGTTAAAGTTCATGACAGAACAATTAGAAAGAGACTGAACAAGTACGACTTGTTTAGAAGGATTGCGAGAGGAAAGCCTCTTCTCTCTAAAAAGAACATGGCAGCACAGCTTAAGTTTGTAAAGTTACATCTGAACAAACCACAAGACTTCTGGAAAAAGAAAACCAGAGCGGAGATGTTTGGCCATAATGCACAGCACCATGTTTGGAGAAAACCAAACGGAGCATATCAGCACAAACACCTTATATCAAGCACAACAAGCACAGTGGTGGAGGAGTGATGATTTGGGCTTGTTTTGCAGCCACAGGACCTGGCATTTGACTCTTCTAGAGTCAAATTTGAGGCCATCGATGTGAGAGACAACAATTTGAGAGACTGATAAAGTCACACAAAATGATTACTTCAAGTTGTTGCTGCTAAAGGTGGTTCTACAAGCTGCTGAATCATGAGGTGTACTTAGTTTTTTCAGATAGATTGCTTGCACATACGCTAATGTCATTATTTGAAACACCGGCCATATATAATAGAGCATTTACCACTGTAATAGTATATATATGACAGAAAATAAGGAAAAGTATAATAGGTCCTGTTTCAAAACATTGGATAACAACTAGTCATTACTTACACTATCATTTATTTTGGAAAATCGAAAAACATCACATATAAGTTTTGATCCAAAAACTATGACGTTCATTAAACATTCACTAGACAAAAAAAACCCCAAAACTTTATATTTATATAAATGTTTAATTTCCAATTTATTTACAATAAAAACGTATATCTTCACATTTGAGAAAATTATTGAGTCATTATCAAAAATGATAGCAGTTTTAGGTTAACAAAGCTGCTATCAATTCTTTTCTGAATTGTTTCAGGAATATTTTGAAGATGGTCAGAAGATGTATCCGGGGGTTTCTGGAACAGCAACACTGAATTTTCATTACTCTTACTATAATTCCAAAAACGAAAACAAGCTAATGGTAAATGAAAGTCTTAGGAGATTTGTTTTGGTTCAGATTCAGTTAAAAACTGATGGTTACTCTAATAGAGTTTCAGAACTCTACTGCAGAGATGAGAGAACCTTCTGGAAAGATGATAATTTCTGCAGCAATTCATCAATCAACCTTTTGTGAGAGTAGGTTTGAGCTACTCTTGGTAAAAGCCACATGACAGTGTGCTTTGAGTACGACCATTGCGAGCACAAGAAAAATGATTGCAATGAGTCAAAAATTGAAATTTTTGGGCATAAAACTCTGACAAACAGCAAGCAGTGCTCATCACCTGGCTAACACCATCCCAACAGTGAAACATGGTGGTGGTAACATTATGTTATGGGTATGCTTCTCAAGGTTGGGGATGATCAGAATTGAGTGAAGAATAAATCCAGTCAAATAAAGACAGATACTGGAAGAAAACCTGCTCTACAATGCGGTAACCTAGGACTAGTTATTGTTAATTCTTGTCTGACTTTTATGTTTTTCCATTTGCATTCTACAGTTTTCAGAATTTTATAAAGTCTGTTGTGCCCAGCTGCTTTAAAACGCCACCTGGACACATTATTCAAAAGTTAAATCTTTCCAGAATTTGTAAGGAAACACCCACACAGGTGATGGGGCCCATGACATACATGCGTGCGTGTGTGTGTAGGCTTTAACACACCTGTAGCTTTCTGTCTGAATGCAATGTGCTTCCTGCAGAGGAAAATGGCTCCCAAATCAAACTAGGTTTGTGGTTAATAAAAAAAAAAAACTGGGTTACGGGGTCCGTGCTGCGAGTCTTATGTCGTTCCTCCTTTGCAAAAGGAAGCAGGAAGTGTAATGTGATGTTGCGTGTTGTTCTGCCACGTCAGACACAAAGAGCAACTGCTGGGATGTCTGTTAAGTAAGGTTGTCTGGCAGAGCATACTGCTGAGATTTGGATTGGAAAGGAGACAGGAAAAGGGGTCAGGGGGACGGACATATGGGCAGGGGGTTAGTGGGTCTAAGGGACTGACCACTGAATGTTTTGTAATGAATGGTGACGAATCACTGCTGATTGAAGAAATACAGAAAAACTTGCGTTAAAAACATATTTTCCTATACTGTTTTATGCTACAGCACAACAAAGTGTCTATTCATGTTAATACAATAGTCTTATCACAATAGATTCAATTATGGAGCCCCATAGGTCAAAGCCACACACCCCTTCCAATGTAGCTTTCAAAATGTGAAATGGAATGTTTGACAACAGAGAAACACCACAGAATGGAGAGGAAGTATTTGGAGGTCAGATGAGAAGATTCAGTGTGGGAAGACAAAGTGCCTTTCAAAATGAGCTGCTATACAGCAGAGTTCAGAAGTGAACTAAATACAAAGAGCAAGGCTGGCGATTTCACATGAGCTCATTTCAGATTTCAACTTTGGAGTTTTACTTATAATCTAATTTAAAAGGCATGAAATCCTCTCTGTCTGATTTGCAGTGTTCATATGCTTTATGTAACAAATGCTCCCATTAGTATCCTCAGTTAAGTCAACAATGGCTGCACCATCTTCCCCCTATTTCCTAACCTTGTCCTTCACTCTGCAGTGCACTTATGTAAACAACCTAACAGCATTACTTCCTGAGTGGATTTTTTTCCTCTTTCCTGCTTTTAGTCATAAAATAAAATCTATATGTTCAAGTATAAAATGTGATGTAACAAACATTTCTGCCTGCAGCAGTGAGATTTCGGCTAGCTTTGCTTACTTTTCGTAAGCCAGAAAGCCAGAAACATTGTATTAGGTTGACTCACATGAACACCACCACTTCTAAATTTCAAACCAATACAACACAGAAATGCTGCGTAGATTTTGAGTGCCATCCACTTTGAAGGCAGTTCACAACAACCCCACTATTGCTTTGGCAGTGGATGCTGTTGTGTGGCCTAATCCGATCGAATGGTCTTTATTTAGCCAGAAAACAGTAATTGTAAATTGGTCTGTGTTTAGTCTGTCTGGTTTTGTCTAAATTTAGCCCAAGGTGGATATCTCTTTGTGAACCCATATGCCCCCAATATATCCATGAAAAAGTGCCAGATAACTCAAGAACTTTGAGAGTCGGCTCTTGCCATATATTTTCATCCAGCCACATAGTCCCCCCCAAGCACTTGGTTCAAATGAAAGTCTGAAAGACATTGCCAGACTTAGTTACAGATGAGGACCTACAAATTCCTGTTGCATTTAGTGGAGGGCACCTCTTGCAGATTGGTAGTCTTGACTGACAGCTAGTTCTGGTCCATTGGTCTTGGACTTAAATGAGTTCTTCTTTCGAGCCTCAAGGCCTACTCTAAATCCTTAAGAAATGTGCCAGAAAGTCTGAAGTACTCTGCAGAAAGCTATTTACCATGTGCATGCTGCTTTGATTGTACCCATTCCCTTTAGGGTAGAAGAGACACTTAACAAAGCTTCAAAGCTGTTTAGAAAAGGCAGGATTATCGAAGCTGAGGTTTTTCTGTGGCAAAATTTCCTACAAAATGCAAATACCCAAACATTTCCCATTAGACCTGTTCAGTTTATTATATGTTTTAAAGGGAAGGGAAGTCTGTTAGCTACTTTTACTACATATACATTGTTGGGGTTTTTTTTTTTTTTTTTTTGAGGTACAGATATTAGCCTCTTGTACCACTGCTAATTATCCACAAACGTTGAAGCTGATGCTCCTCCAATCTATCTGTTCTCTGCTGTATGAAAAGGTGCATTTTGCAGATATCCCAGATAAAAATCTGCTTGTGTTTCATTTCTCTTGCTGTGGCTTCTGTTGTTGCCATGGTCACACAGTAAGCTGTGGCAACAAGTTGAAATGTCAATTCTAAATGCATCAGCAAAGAGCTGTGTACATAAGATGACCTACTACCCTGCATCATTTTGCCACTCTTGCCAACTTTAGCTGCTATGTGTTTACACTGAAACAATCGGAAACAGGGACAGCAAGACTGTGAAGCTCTTTGAATCTACTTAGATACTGTGTTGATCTAGAGTTGGCCATAATGTTGGGCGACTGTTTTCTAATACATTAGAAAGATGGAGGAACTGTTTCATTGTTTGTAGCTAACTGCAAGAAACAGCCTAGGTAACTTGCATTATGTAATGATGTCCTAGTGAGCCATGTAGAGCTGTTAATGCCTGGTTAAAGTATGGTAGCCATCATGCATGATCCAATCATAACCAAATTATAATGCCTGTATTAAACAATTTATTCACCCTGCCCCTTACACCTGACAGGAAAAGTCAAATCGGTAAAAGTCTGTATATTTTCTCCCTCAAAAAAAACTACCCATTCAACTCAAGGCACAGTGAGCAGCAGTGCTTTTAACACAAGCCTTTGTACCTATTGCAAAACCTTGCAGAAGTAAAACTGAAGTTACATGTTCACTTGATAAAAGTGCGGCATTTAGTAAATGACAAAATCTTGAAAGCTTAGTAATGTGACTCAAGGCTGCTCCCAGAAGCCCTGAGTCACAGTTCATGTTAGATCATGTTTGGCCACTGCAAAGGTTGTCTTCTCACAGAAACACTATAGACACGTATGGTAAATGCTGTCTTGATTCAATTCAATTCAATTTTATTCAATTTTATTTATATAGCACCAAATCACAACACCAGTCACCTCAAGGTGCTTTATATTTTAAGCTAAAGACCCTACAATACAGAAAACCCCAACAGTTAGACGACCCCCCACGAGCAAGCACTTGGCAACAGTGGGAAGGAAAAACTCCCTTTTAACAGGAAGAAACATCCAGCAGAACCAGGCTCAGGGAGGGGCAGCCATCTGCCGTGACTGGTTGAGTTGATCCTCTTATTCAACAGCAAACAGGGCTTTATGATCTGTCTAGTAATTACCCCATTTATCAGATCAGGTGACCCATTGTCACTGTGAATAAGAATGAAGAGATTCCTGTTTAATATCTGTTAACCTGTTTCCAAACATTAATCATATTTCTATATGTTGATTTTGGTATGTTTTTAACCTTTTAACAAATTCAGAGCAATTTGCAGGTGTGAGTGTGTAACACTTTTATATTTAGGACTTCTAAATCCAATCCTCCCACTAGACTCTCTGTTAATGGCAGAAAAGTCAAACGTAGAAAGTTAATTACAAAACTGACTTATTAAAGCTCAGAGAGCTTTCCCTAAAGGTTTATCATTAAGCCTAATCAGTGGAGAGCATCAGTGCTGTGTGCTTAGCAGATAAAAATAAACACTCTCGACACTCTGCATGCCTGTCAAACAGTTATATTTCTGTATGACAGGGCTATAAAAAGATGTGGCTGTCAGTCAGCTAAATTAGCACGCTATAAGCAAGTCACTTAGGGAGACAATTTACCAGCACAACAAAGAGGATTTAAGGTAATTTGTGTGATGGGTCAATTGGTCAGTGTGTCTGTTAGCTGCGACTGAAAACGGTAATAATGTTTTTCGA
This sequence comes from Paratilapia polleni, assembly GCA_015106735.1. NCBI lineage: Eukaryota > Metazoa > Chordata > Actinopteri > Cichliformes > Cichlidae > Paratilapia > Paratilapia polleni. The sequence goes on along the minus strand of VUQI01004229.1, from coordinate 7,525 downwards.
GGGGACTGTCTTATGTGCTGTGTTGAGCAGAGCAGAATTTCATATGTTTCTGTTGCTGCTTTGCTGCAGGAGACAAATTTGCTGAATTGGCCAGGTAGAAGATCAGATCACAGCCATACCATGGTAGTCTCACAAACAACTGATAAGATGTGTGGTTCTGCTGAAAACTATAAAGAAAGAAATGTTTACACAGGAAAGAATACATTTTAAGTATTGTATTAAATAGTGAGAATTGCCTTGTTGGGGTCTCAGACATCCTGACCTGTACTTTTCAATAGCCATACTGGAGTTGTTTTTGGACTGAGTTAACTTACTGCTAATACAAAATGAACACTTCTGCCGCTTCTTCATCCAGAAAGTTTGTTAAAGAAATTCTCTGAACACACTCACATAGTCAGGCCCCAGTCAAACACACCTAGAGACTAGTTGGCAACTGCCTGACAACTACAGGTCACTAGGGAGAAATGAGTCTTCCACAGTTGGTTGTGAGTGGTTGCTGCAGGTTGCTGGCAGTCGGTATGATATCGACTGCTGAGCCCCAGTCACGCAGGCCTAAAGACCATTCAGTGACCAACTGGTAACCACAGGTCACTAGGGATAAATGTGTATTCCCTGACTGCTTGGTGAATGGTTGCAGTTGATGACTGTTCACTAGGTGAAACCGATCCCAAAGAGTCATCTGGTGCTGCACCAAAAACCTCCTTGCGATTGCTTTGGTCACTAGCCGATTATCGCGGTTGCACGTAGTTTGTACGGAAGATGCCAACTTGTCAGCAAACACTCGCCAACTACTTGCCAAGTGGTTGTGAAACTTAAGAGTGTAATGCAAACTGAAACGGAGACCGTTCATCTTCAAAGTAAAAGTTGTGGCTTACCACTGAAACCAACATGTTGCAAAAGGCGAACCTTTCATTTTGAAGTCGAACGGTCTCCGTTTACAGTTTGCCTCACACTTTTTCCAAGTTTTGCAGACAAGTCGGCGTCTTCCATGCAAACTATAGGTGACTACTGCAATCTGCTAACAACCTAAGGAGATTTTTGGAGCAGCACTCTCTTTGCGACCGATTTCACCCAGCGACAGCCAATAACCTCCAGCGATCACTTGCCAACCGGTTGGGGAATACACATTTTTTCCTAGCAACAGGAGTTGCCAGGGGATCACCTAATGGTCTCTAGGCTTGTATGACTGAGGCCTTATATACATTCATTCCTTGAGCCTGCTTTACATACCCAGTGTGCAAAGAGCAGCTTTGATATAGCTTTGGATTTAGGGTTTAGGGATTTAGGGAAGCAGAGCATTATCTGCACTGATGATTTGAGAGATTCACACAGATTTAAGTCACAGAAGTGCTCAAACTGTGAGTTATGCAATACTATTTGGGGGGACAAAATAAAATATGCGTTCTATTTCTGGCACCCAAAATAGCTCAAGGAGAAAGGGTAAAATATGTAATAACCACAGTGACTCTTTGATTTGCACAACTAGTGCAACTTCATCACATTATGGGGGTAAACAACACCTTTTATCTTGACGGTATATTTTTTTTTTTGTTGTTGACACTGATTTACACCAAACTCTTGCTTTTATTCAAAATCTCTCTTCCTGATTTGGAACCTTTAAGTAAAACCTGATCACACAACAACAATGAACACAGCAAATTTATACTTCTCTGTCCAGCACATTAAGCAAAGCAGTAGCTGTATGTTAATTAACAGCTAAACAAGTTGCCACTGAGCACCAGATTGGACTACAGCATGCAGCCAATTATGCTTAATTCTGCCTGGCAATCCATCCTGCCGAGGTCGCACTGGGCAAAACACTACAAACAATCAGTCTTCCAAAACTTTAAACAGTGTGACCACCACATTAGCTTACTAATTACTGGAATTATGGGGCTCATCCACTGACAGAAGATCATCTGTACACAGCAGTCACAACAATATGACAACCTACCACTGGGTTTAACATAGCAAATTTCCAAATAACTTTGGTCATTATAGTGAAACATGATGTGTTCTTGATAACAAAGGCATCAAATGAAAAGTAAATCTGTGAGTGGTGTCAGTGGTAGTATTCTTGTTGTTGGAGTTATAATAAATAATACAATGTGCACTATGTTTACCTTTTTCATTTTCCCGTCAGTGGCTAAGTATAGTCTACCTTTATATCAGTTACATGTAAACATAATGTTTCTCAAGTTAATGTATGAATTAAAAAAAAAAAGTACATTTAGCTTTGAGCATTTAGCTTCTGAACATGTGTGTGAAGAAGGTTCATTTGTAGACCTGAAGCTCATTCCTGAATAAATTACTATGAATTACTATGACACTTTTCAGGCTTCAAGTTTCTCCGTCCTTGGACTGTCTGGTGCATAGTACAACAGTGACAGTATGAAGTGGCCAGATAATGGCCCAGCAGACCTACCATTCCATGAAGAGGAGCCTCATGAAGTAAATCAATTGCCTGTTAAAGGGAACCAATTATATGTTTCCCCTTTCCCCCTATTTTTTCTAAATGTAGTGTTACAGTGGTGGATACTTGTCTTAAACATGGTCAAAAGTTTAAAATAATGATATCTGGTATGTAAAAGTAATCCCTATGAGCCAAAGCTCAGGCTTTAGACTGCTCTAAATGCTGAATTTTTTTTTACTCTTGGCTCTGTAAAATGTCAGTGAGATTGGAAATATTCTGTATGGTCAACTGAGACACACAGCTCTAGCTGTGAATACAGAAGCCCCTCCACCTGCTGTTCAAACCTTATACTTGCGAGGGGCAGCCAATCGGGAAGAAAGATAGCTTAAGAGGAGAAGGAAGGGAACTTAAATGTTTTGAACTATGAATCAAGCAAAGCTACTCTAGTAGAGTCCAAGAATAAAAACATTAGAGTTGGAAATTAACATAATAGGTACCCTTTAAACTATGACAGAATCATCTCCAACAGGGGAAAAATAATGCAGCTTCATTAATGGATATCAGACGGATGTCAAGCTGGTTTCCATAAGGCTTCCTACCTTTACGTCTGCACCACAACCACCTGCCCAATCCTCTACTCAAACTTGCTTCCAGTCTGATCCCAAGTGTGCTAGCATCAGGTTTGCAAACCTCCAGCATGTTCTTGTCCAAAAAGATCAAAATCTTGTTTCTGACCACTACCTTCCATCCACAATCATACCAGTTTTCTGTCTTACCTGTTTTCCCACCTCTCTGTAAGCTTCTGCTTTATTCATCAACATATAACTCAGCTGTTATTTTCTGCCAGGTTGTGTCTGCATTTAGCTCTGCCATCCTGCATACAAATACACATTTTCCGCACAGACACTCTAACCTGATCTCTCTGCTGCGTCATACTGAGAGACAGTATTAATTCTAACAATTTTTTCCCCCTATAGATTCATTGTAGGATGGAGGTTTGAAATTCTGTATGAGCTGCAGCAGCAGTACCAACAAGTGTCAGAAGAAATGTGATGGCAGCATTTGCAGCAAGAGCAAGCAGGGCACTGATGTCTTCAATTCTAAAAACAGAAATGGTGCATTCAAGGTGACCAAATGGAAGCATGGATGCATACCACAGGTTAAAATGCCGCGTTTCATCTCCCGGCCAGCCAAACCTTTACTGCATGTCATGTCCTTGTGCTCTCACTCCAAGGAAAGATGATTTTAGTCTATACAGTGCATAGTATGTCATGTCAGTATCTTAGTGGGCTTGAAGTGACTAGAACACACCAAACCTCTGCTTACATTCAACATTTCTCACTAAAATACATTGTGTGTATGGGTGAGGTCTAATACATGTGTAGTGAATAAAGCAGAATAGCTTTGTTCAACAAACATTAGAAAGAAAAAAAATCACATTCACGTTTGCTCACTAATAGTTTTTACTGTCTGCCTTTGTCACTTTACTATATTTGTGCATTACCACCACCAACTGTCGATTTGATGCTACAGTATGATTTCTTTTGTGTTGCCTGCAAAAATGATGGCTATGATGATTAGTGGTGTGCCCAAATCAAGTTTTTTCAGTGAGTGAATGGGTGGTTCAAGCTCAAGTATTTCATTTGTGGTTCATGTTATTCTACCTGTTCTTTGTTTTAATGATATTCTGCATTACTACTGATGTTTCTCCTCAGTAGAGCCATTTTGTTAATCCTGATTCTGGAACTAAAACTCACACTTATTTTTCCTTAGAAAGTTTATAGTTGCAGCACTTCCACTCGCATGAAACTGTTCAATCATCGGTCAAAAAATTAACAACTGTGTTATAAAATAGATGGTTGTTAAATAAAGATCCAAAGGTAGAACTTACTGTATTGCTTTACTTACTCACCATGATATAAATCCATGCATTATTAAGGGTAC
>VUQI01004227.1:2712-32303 GCA_015106735.1 Paratilapia polleni | reverse complement strand
GGGCAGTAATGCTTTCTGCACTGCAACAAATAAATAGTCTAAAGTATTGATGGGATGGATACCATAAAAACACCTGCACAGTGTAGTGATATCAATTAGTATTTTTAGGGGTGGGTGTGCAGTATTAGCATTCATGATATAAACTGCATCTTTTTGATGCAGTTTATATAATGAAACTCTCTTGTGACAGTTCGCACATTTTGTTGGACCGATTGATTGTACATCTGTCCTGTTGTGTCCAAGCCATTTTGTCTTAATTAAAGCTGAACTGAGTACATTTGCATTTGCAAATTTGTACTACTGCTGCTTTTCTAACACTATGCTCAACCTGCACCTCTTGTGCAGTAGTGATGCACACATCAAAAATATGTATGTGTATAAAAATGTGAACACATTTTTTCTTTGCTGTTTTAGATTAGTTCCTTTTGCTCTGTCTGTAAAATTTTACAGTAAAGTTCTTGATGTAATGTCTTGACATGGCACAAACTGAGGTCTCGCCCATTCTAGGAGTTTTAGTTATTCTCAGTAAAGCTGTGTCCACACTGGAAATGATTTGCAATGACATGGCAACTAGAGGCCATAGAAAGTCAATGACATTTGGCGACTTCAAGCAACTACGGGCAAAATAACTGCTGGCGGCATGAAGTGAGCTGGACCAGATATAAACCTTTCTCAACTTCCAAGTGAGCGATTGAAGCGACTACCAATGAGAGCACAGGATACCACTGATTGACATATTAACTGGTAGTAAATAAATTAGAGGGTTACCTAGACAGTCAGAGCCCGGATTGCCAGCAAGCTGTCAGTTTCAAAGCAATGTGCGATGAGCGAATCGCTTCCAGTGTGGGCACAGCTTTGCACTTTAATACACAATGAACTCTAATGGGTGAAACTGTGCATAAGCATTGTAAACAGACAATTATGTTTGTTCTGTGTTATCAGTCTACTCTACTACATACTGTAGTCAAGTACACACCAGCTGGCATCAAACCTTTTTTAATGCCAAATCTATGCTGCATATAGGCTAGACAGATGTTGTAGCCAGACTGCTCCAGATGTTTCAAAGTTGAGCCCTGTAGCTCTCATTCAGACAGCTGCTGGCACTGAAGGTCAGTCTGGCATACAGAAAGAGAATAATGTCAGACAGGGAAAATGAACATGTAGCTACATAAGGATTAAGATCTCTCAGTTTGACTGGAGAAGTCACTATAGTGTCAGAAAGTATAGTTTGAAAACTTAAATCTATATTGTTTTACATCTCTATGAACTGAAGAAAATGAAATCAAATTAAAAAAAAAAAAAATTCTAAGATTACCTGGGAAAAGCTGTTAAGCCAGCCTTGACCCATCATGAACTGACCTACCAGTTTTGATAGCACAAATGTCGCGCTATCGGCGTGGGAGCTTCCATCCCTCCAACTGTTTCCAGAGCATCGCAATAGACCCCTTCCCAACAGCGGATTTCTGCTGAAGAAAGGCCCTCTTTGTGCACTACTAATGTGAGGGAAATACAGTTACTTAGCAGACATTCTTGTTGAAATCATAAGACATCTTCCACTTTGTGTCTCTATGCTTAGCCTGTGTCAGACATGGAGACAAAGGTGAGGAAACTTAATGTGGCCCAAAGTAATGATTTCTGCCCCGCTGCTAACATAGTGTACATTAGGTGTGGATGGCCTTCTGTGTCATACAGCGAGGAAAATGTTTGCATGGACGAGAACCAGAGGTTTTTATGCAGCTTGCCTCTCTTCCTATCTGTCATACTGTCTTTAACACAAAAGTGCAATATTTAGAATCTGTGCAGGCCAGCTCAGTGACAGTCGATCCAATTCACCCACTTCTTACTTCTCCTCCTCCCCCCTCAAACCTGCTGAAAAAGACAAAACCTCATTTGTTTTGTGTACTCCTGAGATCGATAGCAGCTCGACACTAAAAGAGGCCAGCTGAAGGGAGTCTCCACTCAGCCCTAATGGGACAGAGCAGTCTGAGCAAGGAGGAGGCTGCCAGTGGACTACAATATAACAGTCCAGACACAGGTGCACACACCCAGACCACACCATCATCACCTTCTCTTTGTTTTCTAAAGGATTGCAATGATGTAGGGCCAAAAAACCCCAAACAAAAACACACACGCACACACACAAATGCTAATAATCATGAGTGTCAAAAATGACAGACTAATCATTTGGATTTTATTCAAATAAGCACTAACATCCAAAGGCCAGTCAAATAGTCTGGACAGCTGAGACACACTTCGAGGCCCTCTTTGTCAATTTGTAATTTAGGAAATTGCAGCATTGTCTTCCCTTGGGAGTTGGCTGAATGGCAAGAACTCTGGTTGGTGTTGTTTACGCTGCAGATTGGCCTCCCCAGTCCACAATCAATCTCAGACTGTCTTGAAGGAACACAGAAAAAAAATCAGGTAAAAGCTCTTATTGTCAGTCTGTTGTTTGTTCAACAGTTCTCTCCTCATATTTGTAATTGTTGACAGAATCGCTGCTCACAGCACAAAAGCTTTGAGTGTGTTAGCAAAAAAAAAAAAAAGCCCTGTGTGTGCGCGTTTGCACAGACACGGGTGTGAGATCCTAACTGTGTGTTTTACCTCAAAGACTCATGTGTCTGCCCTAGCCCCTGCTCCCCTTAGAGCTGTAAGAATATCAGGCATCACCAGAAGTAACTCTGCGGTCGGCTTGATTGACGCGAGAGGCCTCACCACCAGTCATTCAAGGCACATTCTTACAGGGATCTCATATCGCCAGGGGTTGGACCGAGCACTCCCGGTACCTTCCAAGGAAAATAAGCGGCGTGACATCAGGGCTTTGTTTCAACGGCGAGGCCCCTTCTGTTTGTGTTTAATATCGCTCTGAGAGAAGTGGAAAGAGGGCCAGCCAATTTCTCTGGCCCTGACTGCTGAGCCTGGTGCTTTGGCGGTGAAGCGACGGTGGTCTCGTGTGTCTGCAGTGCAAAACTCTGTCCTTCTCTCTCACTCTCTCTCTTTCTCCATTGTGCTTTCTTTACTTTGGGATCTCTGGTCCCAGGAGGCTTTGCAGTTTTGACTACAGGGAAATCAGATCTCACAACACTGGGGGTCATTTAGGCTGAGGGGGCAGAGAGTAAAAACAGAGAAAGAAAAAAAGAACAGAGCTGGAGATGGGGTTGAAAGATATGAAGAATGATTTCTGGATCTAAACTAAGAGTCAGAAGACAAGTGGAGAGAGTCAAAGGGAGATCAAAAGAAAGCAGGACAAAATTAAGACAGAACTGTAGAAGGAGGGGGGAGTATAGATGAGGTGAGAGTAACGAAAAATGAGAGGAAAGCAAAAAGAGTCAGAAAGAAAGGAGGGAATCTACTGAAGGCCAGCCACGTCTGGGTGGTTTTCCTGAGGACAGGCTCTTTGATACTCCAGCACTCACACTCCAATGCATTTAGACAGGGGCTGACAGTGGTTTCAGGCAGTGGTTTGTCTGGCCAGCAAGCTTTGATTTAGAAGACCCTGGACTGTGGGCCGAGTATTCGACTCTTTGATTTTTGTTAAGTACCTTGGATGAAAAGTCGGCACAGTTCTGCTTTTTCTTCCTTTGTCATTTAGTGTTTTGATCCAACACTAAAGGCTTATACTTTTAGAGTATTTTCAATTTCTCAGCTATTTTTAAGTATTTTTCAATTGAACCACTGGCTCAATAAATGTAAACTATGACCACACCTACTTAACCACTGTTGTCTTGTTTTGGAGTAAGTAAGTAAAGAAATTGCCTGAACCATTGCTGCAAGGACAAACCACAGGTGACACGATTAGTTAGAGACCCATAAAGCAGTGTTTCTATTCCTAATATAATTTTGTATTATTTGACCATCACCATTTTAAGTTTTGCCTCTGCTCAGAAAGCCAAGACTAAAGGTTAAATAATCAGGACAAAAACAGCCACATGACTTGGTTCCATTTTATATTGTTTTTTGAATGTAAATCCAACCTTTTATTACAAGTAAAACTGAACCAGGGATTGTCTACAAAGCTTAGCTTAATATATAAATGACAATATTTGTGCGGACCGAAGTAGTTGGTACCCATTTTTTATCAGTTCAAAAGTTTCTTTAGCTATTGTTGGGATTTATTTCTAGATGCTAATCGATGTACAAGCTGCTCCCAGCAGCATCTGTTGAAAAAATAACTGTCAGAAAAGAATTGTAGATAATCTAGCATAAAAAATAATTTGCTGGAGTGCCTCCTTGATAAATAATACCTCGAACAAATCTTGCATTTGTGTGGGATGCTCTTGTCAACTTCAGATGTAGGTGTGTGTGTATCTGTGTGTGCCTGTTTCCATCTAAGTTCAGTGTGTCTTTGGCTCAGACACGCAGCCATCAAGCCTCAGAAGATGCAGGCAGTACCAGGAAAAGGATACACCAAAATAAATAAATTTTAAAAAATGGACAGGATCAAGGGTGTGTGTGTGTGTGTGTGTATGAAGAAGAAAAGAGGAGAGAGAATGAAAGAGGAAAGCCACTGACTAGCTGCTGGCGCGCGATGTTAATAGCCTGTCGGTTTTGCTGGTTTCTTCCCTTTTTTGCAGCAGCTGTATGCTGCCCAGCTGGCAAGCATGCAGATCTCACCAGGAGCCAAGATGGCTCCCCTCCCACAAGCTCCCAACTCCTCCAGTCCCCTTTCTCCCTCCACCCTCAAGAGTGAGAAGCAAGCATCCAGCCCTGTCTCTCAGATTAAGGTAAGTACTTTGTTCAGATGTTGTTAAATGAGCGCACACTGCCAAATGAATGGAGCCTGTCTCGATGTAGAGAGAGCTTCTTGTAAGACATCGTTCTCTTGATGGTGTTACACTTAAATTTGTCCTAATGGGGCTTTGCTGACTTATGTTGTCCAGAAATATGCCAAGAGAAGGCATTCCTGCATGGAATGATGCAAAAGATGCAAAGCAAGAGAATGAATGTCATGGGCAACATATATAAAACAAGAGGAATATGTTAGGATGTAACCACTTTGAAATCAGCAATAGTTTGATTAGTAAGTCTCATTTAAATACATATTTTTCTAAGAAGCTGTAATGAATTACAATTATATTTATTTTCTATTTTGATTAGGTAACATGCATGTAACTGGTTACTCAACCCTACCCAACACAGATAAATTGGTGTACACCAAGTATTAGGCAAAAAAACAGTGCCCTGCAGAAAATGTGACTACGACAGTGAATTAGACTTTCCATGGAATGGGTATGTATAGGGAAAAACAGTGACAAGTTAACAGACAACATAGTAGAAAAGTAAAAAGTGAGCTCCAAATGTGTGTGAAAGGAAAGAATACAACAATAATTAAGATGATGATGGTCACTGCAAGTAAATGTGAGCGGCTGGAAATTTGGAATTTGTTGAAACAATGAGCTGCGCATGGCCCTGTATTCTTCACTGTCAATTAGAAACAGCTTATTTAAATGTCACATGCTGATGCACACGCAAACACATACTCACAAACTGACACTGGCGCTGGCTGCTGTTTGGCAGCGTACGCCTCATCTTTACTCAACACCGAGGCAGTAATGGAAGCCATGTGTGTGTGTGGGGCACAGCTGCACAACCGGCGTCACAATAGACCAGCGTCAGAGCTCACCGCACTCAAACAGTAGTGCTGTGCCCTCCAAACTCCTCACCCCCACCCACCCATACACACACACACATACTCATCCCACCCTCAATTCTAGGATGCCACCCGCAGCCTAACACCCCCTCCTTCCCCACGCCAAAGCCCGTCCTGCACTCCTTCCCTTCTCAAAACTTCCTCAGCTGCGGCTCAACTCCAAATTAGATCCACGTTCATTAAGTGTTTTTCTGCCAACACAAGAGCCACAGTCAGACTGTGTTGGCGTGCTGGAGTTTACTTTATGCTACTATTTTTCTTTTTCCAAGGATTCTTTATGTGGATTAGTGTGGTCATGAACATCTGATCAGAAATGGGGGAATCACACAAACAAATGTGCTATTGTTTATATAAGAAGGCTTAGAGAGTAGATCAGTAGAATTCATTTACTAAAGGCCAAAAACCTGATAGGATTGACTAATCAGTCAAGGGGCGCATCACTGAAAGTACTGAACACACAAAGTAACATTTTAGGCAAAATGGAAAAGCAGCAGGTTGGGTCAGCTTTGTATCAGTTCTTAGTGACAAGTAGAACCTGACAAAGTCTCACAAATTTTTAAAGTCTTTTTAGTTACCCATCATTTGTTTTTTCATGACCTTTCATGACCTCTGTTGCATCTGTTTCACTAACAGGAGGAAGGATCCACACAGCCATTGAACCTCTCAGCCAGACCCAAGACAGCCGAGCCCCTTCGCTCTCCGACGTCCCCAACACAGAGTCTATTCTCTGGAAACAAGACCAGCCCTACAGGCATGGGCAAAGGCCGCATCCCCAGCCCCATTCCCAACATGGGCCGGAACACCTCCCTGGGTAGGTGACAAACACATACATGCACTTTAACACCAGAGTTCCTTTTACCACTCAGTAGCCAGGATGGGCCACCCAGTCTACTAGCACTGCTACTTTCCTTAAAAGAAATACATTAGTAGTGGGCTCACTGACATGTTCAATCAGAACATGCCTAAATGCTGCCAAGAAAGAACGCTGAGGGGAAACACTGATGTACTCTGCTCATATATTCTCTCTCTCACACAAACCAACACTCATGTACATTCATACACGATTGTATCGTTCACATCTGCACTGCACATCCACCCAAAGCAAACATGTCCTCCCTCCAGTGCAAAAACGTTGCCTTCACCTCAGCCGGAAAAACAAAAACATCACCCACCCAAACACCTCCCTCCTCACAGCCACCCACAGACAAACCAAGGAGCGTCGCATGCGCCTGATAGACTGCAGACACCTCAACCCCATGAGGAGACCTGTGTGTGTTGTTGTGTGTGTGTGTGTTTGTGTTTTACAGGAGTCCAAAGCCCTGTATTTAGCCCCAATGAAAACCCCGGCAGCGGAAGCAGTGAAACCCAGCACACGTTATTTGGTTTTTAAGAGCTTCCTCACATCATTGTCTGCCCGCGCTAGACCTTTTATGCCCCTACCTCTGCTATCTGTTATTAAGGCCAATCTAAAGCCTCTCATTATATCCCCCCCCAGAAAACAATTTCACCAGCTTCTCTGGAGTGGCTTTGAGGACGCAACGCTTGTGTTCCTGCAAAGTTATTTTTTGCCCATTTTAACGGCCACCCAAGCATACAGTGCTTCCTACTTGTCTGCTAATTAAACGAGGAGGGCGACGGAAACTTTGCATCCTTTTATTTATTTTTTTTCCTTATTCTTCAAATGTGTATTGGCTTCAAAAGTGTGAAGCACAGCACATAAACAAGGGGGAGGAGGTTCAGTCATGTTTAGACACAAATGGACTGGAACAAAACTTAAACAACATTTGAGGCTGATGTAAGATTGGAAATCTCGTGTTTATATGGTTATTTGTTGTTTATTTAATGATAATTTCTGTGCAACCTTTCTGAATATTTGATTTTAAGGACTTACATTTTGTTTTCAAGCTATGGCACTTGAAATCTGGAGGGCTGGATAACAGCATACCTCTTAGTCTTTGAATTCAGGTGTTTTCAGTCCCATTGCCACAGGATGTATAAAATCAAGGACCTAGCCATGCATGGTCGTTCTAAAGAGCTCACTGAATTCAAGACTGGTACTGTAACATGATGCGAACGTTGCAACCAGTCAGATTGTGAAATTTCTTCCTTCCTAGATATTCCACGATCAACTGTAAGTGGTATTATTTCAAAGTCGAAGTGTTTAAGAACCACAGCAACTCAGTGTCAGACGACATAAGGTTACAGAGCAGGGTCACCGAATCCTGAGGCGCATTGCGTGTAAAAGTTGCCAACGCTCTGCTGACTCAATAACTGCAGAGTTCCAAACCTCCTCTGGCATTAACTTCAGCACAAAAACTTTGCACTGGGAGCTTCATGGCATGGGTTTCCTTGGCCGAGCAGCTCCTGTAGGTATAATGTGTAGGTGGCCCAGTATTTTTGTCTATATAGTGTATTTTACAAGATCCACAGATCCATAAAGAACTTTTCTGTGTATATGCACCATTGCAAATCCCTTTTCTGGCAAAAGGCTACACAGAGCGTCAAAAAAAAGTCTCTAAACTCATGACATAACTTTTTTCATTTCAGCCTCCATGGTTTAGAATATACTTGGTGCAGACTGGGCTTAGAAGAAAAGTCCTGAAAACTTTTCATCTGTGATAAAGACAAGCCATTTCCCATCAAATTTGGCTATTCACGTCAAAGACAGAATATTATTAGATGTGTGCAATTCATTTTTATGTTACCTGACTATTGCCAATCAAGTCTGACAAAACCACTTAGCCTCTTCTGTATTATCAGTCAAAGTGACATATAATTTTCTCTGTGTTCTGTTCTGTCTACTGCCTGCAGACATCTTGTCCAGTCTCAACTCCACGGCACTGTTTGGGGACCAGGATGCGGTGATGAAGGCCATCCAGGAGGCCAGGAGCATGAGGGAGCAGATCCAGAGGGAGCAGCTCCACCAACCGCAGCAGCAGCCAGGACACCAGAGTCTGGAGGCAAAACTATCTGCACTCAGCAGCATGAACCTCAACAATGGCAACAAGGTTAGAAGGATAGGCGGGTCACATGTAGATGCATAAGAGAATGCACGGACACTTTTTACTAATAAGGTCCAAGTGAGGTTTTCATAGCTATTGTTTTTCTTGTGAAGAAGGGATTTGGCTTTGGTCCTAAAATACAGTCACATAAGTGACGTAAAGACTTGCTAAATAACTACAAAAACGATTAATTTCTTTTGTATTACTATAAATACTTTGTTGCTACATTTCTGATCATACCTTTTTAAATTCTGAGATTATGAACTTTTTACGTTTCCTCAATAATATCTCCCCCTTTTGCTCTGGTATACTCAAACACCTATTTGACAGCACACTCTTTATAGATTTTTTTCCATTTTGGAAAACGTTTGATTGAAGGATTTTGACTTGTTCTAATTTTTTTTTATATATATGTATAATGTACCTCTACACAGGGTAATTAATTCAACACAAATATCAATAGAAGCTCGATGGTTTGAAGCTTCAAAATTTACACTTGTAAAAATGTTAAATATTTTACAGATTTGGAGCTACTCTCTCAATAGTGGAAATTTAACAGTAGTCAACACTGTGACGATGGCAGAGGTAGGTGTCGAGAGGAACCAAATGCAGGACACAAAGGCAGTAAAACAGTTCTGGACTTTGCATTAGTTTACTGGCTAATGCAAAGTTCAGAAATAAAGTCCACGAAATAGGAATCAAGACCACAAAGCAGAAAATCTAACTGAACACTGGGTCCTTGGAAAAAAACATGGAGCACACAGAAAACACAAGCAGTGCAACAAGGAACGTTAACAAATGACTTAACAAGGACAAAGAGCAAGATGGGACTATACGCTGTGGACTGATTAGTGATGAGACACAGGACTGAAAAAGACGCAGGCGAAAGTAATCAATGGCAAGTGATAACAATCTGACAGAAACCAGCAGAAATCAAAGCAAGACAAAACCAAAGTCAAACAGGAAACAACCAAAAGATACATAAAACACTAAAGATGCTAAACAGTGAGACAAGAAGACTCACACTAAAGTTGACACAAAGACAGCTGGAACACAGAAGACACAAGCACAAAGATGAGACAGAGGGAACACTAACAGGGAAACCCTGGGAAGACTAGAATGGTAATAAAATCCAAACAGGAACCAAAAACTCTACAATATCACAAGCTAAAACTCAAATATCATTACAAAAAACACAGAGCCATGACAGATTAGTCAATTTGTGATCTCCAGCTCCACTACTACACACAGTACAGCATGTTTACATACATTAAAAGCTTAATATTCCTGTGTAATTATATTGGAACAATCACATATTTCAAGAACAGAAATGATTGTGGGTTCACATTCTGCTTGCCAACTGTTCAAAACATGTGGACAACAGACTGACACTCTACCTCCAATGGAGGTTATTAACCAGGCACGTAACTGTACTCATTGTGCAACATGCCTTCTTCCAACTTTAACTCTTATACTGTAACGCTGAACACTCGAACACTTTAGATTTTGCTGTACTTTTTCATTCAGTAAAAGATGTGAACCTGACTTCTTAAACTGCCAATAACAGCATAAAGAACAAGGTGCTAAAGGAGAGAGGGAAGACAGTCATTCTTTTATATCTACCTACTAGGCATTAAATATTCTCTTCTACTCGTTAACACAAACTCAAAAACACAGAGACACACCTCTATGGTTCTGCAAACTTCTTGCTCCTGTGTCACATTTTCTCTAGTATTTCATTGGCTCAGAGTTCAAGGTTTCTGCTTAGCTAGTGCATGAGTCTGAAGAATATTCATGGATGATATTTGGTGTCATTTGGCTCGGGCTGCAGCTCTTAAGAACTTCTTTTCTCTCCTCTCATCTCCACGGCCACCCAGAAGCCAACAGCTTTGAAGAGGGAGCAGCTGGGCCAATGACAAGTGATGGTTTTGGCGTGTTAGTGTGTGTTAGTGTGCCTGCCTTGACTGAGTGGGTGTTTTTTTGGAGAAGGGATGATGTTAGCATTAGTGTGTATGTGTGTGTGCGTGTGTGTATATGTTTGTTTAGTCCAACTCTCCACTTGCCCTCTAGGGGTGATCCTGGCCTCAGGGTTTTAGCCCTTTCTCACAGAATTCCCTTGTCCACGCTCACCTCTTGCCCAGCTCATCTCTTTTCCTTGGGCTAAAGGAGACAGGGCCTTTGTACCAGGATCCAGGGGGAAATTCATATTCCAAAACATCTTCAATCAGTCTGATCAGCCAATCATAAATTCCAAGGATCAAACATTAAGTAAAATACGGAACATGATTAGACCAGTGCTGCTACGCAATTGATCCCATGTTGCTTGCAAGGAGAACGAGGAGGAGCGGAACTCATTAATATTTTAGGGGTGGAGACTTTGAACCCACCAACCCCAAGTAGGTCATGATTGGTGCACTCCAAGGATAGGCTGTTTTGATTTTTTTTGGACTTGTTTGCCTTGCATCTTTAGGAAGAAAACATACAAAATCTGGCAAAATATATCTCTGCTTTACTTATCCCCAGTCCCAAGTTGTTTTTTTTTATCAGTCATTATACTAGTAAACACTGAGAAACTCATAAATATAAATTATACAACAGCCTATACTGATAAATTGTTTATTAAGATTTAATGTGAGTTGTCTGCTGCAGGTCCAACTTAATAAACCACCAGTGTTCTGAAAGAAGTTTATGCTTAAAAGTTTTTTTTTTTTAGTTTTTGCACAAAGTTAACTTTGAAATAATCTCAGATTAAGGTGACTGTGTTGCAAGGAGAACCCTACATGCTTCTCAAGCTCTATATTTTCCAACTTTATAAGAACAAAACCAAAGCAATGCAGTAATTTGGTTTATAGCTGCATGCCTCCTAATAAAAAGCTCATTTGGAAAGTCTCAAAGTAATTGTTTCCGGTTCGAGGACGACAGCAGGCCTTAGTGTTTGTTGTCAGTTTGTTATTCGTTACCTAACAACAGGAGCTCAAAGACTCTTTCTCTTAGCTTTGAATGCATAATTTTTTTTTCATTGGGACGAAATTTTTTTTTCATCTGTTTTTTTTCTACTGAAGTGCTCAAAAGCTTTGCTCTGTCTTAAACAATTCATGGATGGAACTTGCTGGATACTGAAAGTGTGACTCAACCGTTCCACTTCAGGCAACAGGACCGGCTCTTTTTCTTTACCTTGGATTTGTTGGTAGTTTTCAGTTCAGCGGATAAATTTGTTACTCAAATCCTCCCCTTAGAAACTTTGAAGCTCTGCCCAAATCTTTTTGTTTTATGACATTGTACTAACACAACATATTCGGGTTCCTTGGAGGGAATGAGGCAACTGCTGTAAATGGTATCTCAGTGAAATGTTGAATGTTGAGCTATTTATTGCCCACGCTGATTAGACTCAAAAGGGAGTTGCAGTGACGTCTGAGTGTGTGTGTTTGTGTTTATTTCGCTTTCTGTTTGTGTATTTTTGTCCCACAGCATTCATTTCAAACATAGACAACATAGACATTTCCCTATGTGCCGAAAGTGATCCTAGGCTCCTTTGTGTGTGTGTGTGTGTGTGTGTGTGTGCGTGTGCGTGTGTGTCCTGGCTCTGGACTGGCCTTGGCCATGTTAATGTCATTATAGCTGGTGTACAGACGAGAGGCCTGGCCAGTTAGTGGCATTGTTGAGTATCACCTTACGCTTACGTTGCTTCCAGCTGGCCTGTGGCTGCCAAAGCTCACTGAAATAGCCACTGTGTATAACTATGTGGGTGTGTGCATGTATGTGTCTGTGTGTGTGCTTAAGACTGTGTGCACTTTTTTTTTTCACCGTAACAGTCACAAAACACTCTCTTAAGGAAAACGCTAAGATACTGGCACATTATTCAGCTTACATATTATGTGCTGAAACCCCCAAATCATTCATCTGTCTCTTTGCAATATACAGTAAAACATGCAGAAACTCTACACATTTAGTCATATTAATACCCGGCAGCCTTACAAGTAACAGAGATAACGTTCACAAGATATACAGTAGAATAATAACACACTGAACCCTGAGGAGCTATTTTTTCCATACGAGGTGTTCCTTTTTCCATGTGCAGGTAAATTTACAGGTCACATTAGAAGACGCACAAGTAGCCTTTTTACTCTAATATCTGTTTTCTAAATTTGGATGATGGTAGTTATGCACGCAACCCCTCAAAAGACAATTCTAAATTGAAATGATGTGGACGCATTAACTTTTCTGCTCGTATAATTTAACTGTTGCGTTGACTGAAGAGCTGAGGAGCAGTAATGTGTGCTGTACTTCAATACTAAACTGATCGCTGAGCAGTTATACAAGTGGGTTTGGAGCCTGGACAATTTAACTTAAATCTAGAATATGCAGTACTTAATAAAAGCATTTCACTGAACACAAAGAATCAGTCAAATTCAGTTTCTACAGAAGCTAATTCAAAAATACTTTTTATTAATCATACACTCTTTATGTGTATTCTTTAGTTCTTTAAACTTTTCTTCAAATGGTCCGGTAGCCCTTAGCTTATGCACACATTCCTCACAGGTTTGGATACTTTCACATAGCATTTACACAGTTTTGAAATTGACCAGATCTCTAAATTTTGGAGACTATAATTTAATGTGGCCCATTATAGAAGAATACCCTTTGTCCACACACAGCTAAAGCTGGTCAGCATGCTTTCTGTTGTTGAAGCGGAATAAGTCTGGAAGAATGACAGAAGAGGGGAAATAGTTGTATAGAAGTTTATATTGGCTCTGCTGCTGGTGAGTTTGGTCTTTGTAGGAAGCTAGCCTGTGAAACCAGCAGCTTAGATGATTCCAAGTTTTGATTAAAGGTCTACGTAATGTTACTGCATTTGAAGCCTGAATGATATACATTATAATGAATACTACAAAGCTGAGTCTGGCACCTGCAAATAGACTGCTAAGTGTCTACTTCTTTTGGGGTTGGAGCCCCGAGGGGTGGAGGGCTTGTGGAGGGGTGCTAAGGGCTATGAATAGGAGGAATGGTTGAAAAAAACAGAACAGGGCTGACTGACAGCTCTATCGGCATACAGCAAAGGCTGGAGAAGGAAAGAGAGAAAGAACGATGAAGAAAATTGGAGTAGAGAGGAAACCCCAGGAGGGGGGACTGAGGAGTTTGCCAAACTTGATTGGTCCGGGAGGAGACAGTAAACGGTTGCGGGTCAGCTGGAGGCAGGCCGTGCTGGCAGCAGGCGAGTTGTAACTGTGGTAATGAGCTCAATACGGTATGGATTAAAAAAAAAAAATGTTTGGAGTGTTACCCTAGCAACAGTGAAGGGACGCAAGGACTCAAACGCCAAGAAGAGGAGAGACCAAGCAGAACAAAAAGAGTCGGGTGTCTCTTAAATTTAGAAACATACATTCAGCAGCAACACTTTGAGAGTCCAGTGAAAGCAATAGTGCGGTAGAAATACTGTGACAGCACTGATGTGATTTGTTTCTAAGGAAGTTGTTTGTACAAATTAAATGTTTAAAAGTGATTGTTGCCTATTTTCTGCTATTTTTTTTGTTTAATTCTACAAAGTACAAATGGAGTCCAATTAAAGAGAAAAAAAGTCTATAATATTGCTCCAAAAGGCAGCAGTCCAGTTTCAAACCAGCAGGCACACAGGCCAAACCTATTTCAATCTTGACTAAACAAAGGAAAGACAGCTCCTTATTGCATTTGCCACAAGAACTTTTAAGAAGACCAAAAGTAGACCAACCGCAGGGAATATTTGCAAATTTTGACCCAGATCTGCTGTTAATCTGTAGTTTGGATCATTCTGCCTCTATTGATGCTGTCCCAGTCCATTTTCCAAATCCCCAACTCTACTCTGCATTACTTTTCCATTCGGTCTCATCTAATCACCAGGAACATTCAAACATCTTCACTTCGACTGCTGAGAAATGATGTACTGTAGGACATCCATCTTTAAATAATAGAAAGTCAAACTGCGACTCATTTCGAGGAGTTTTAAAGCATCACCATAAACAATGACCTCTTCCCCCATGCAATTATTTAGCACTTTGAGCTTAAAGGAAGGCTCTCAGGGGACTTAAGATCTTATTCTTGTCTCTAGACTAGTTTTCCATTCTACCTCCTCCTTTCTCTTTCTCTCTAACTCTCTCTCTATCACTGTCCTTCCCTCCTTCTCTCTTTTCTTTAGTCCTTTGTTAGGCGGTTGCTTCCTGCGGTGAGCATGGCACTGCCCAGGCACATGTTCTGTGGTAGGCCTGATTACAGCCCTGCTGTAGTGCTGACATTGGCCCGCACTGACTCTTGTCTATAAACACACACACATGCACGCACACACATACACGCGGCCCCTAAGTTCCACCAATGCTGCCAGCGGCTACCGCGGCATGACTTCACCCGGCAACCATTCCTTGCGTCAAACAAAATGCCTCTGTCACCAGAAAAAGGAGGAGAGCTGAGAGGGAGGAAGGGAGGGAGGGAAGAAGAAGAGGGAGAAGAGGAGGAGTGTGGATGTATGGTAGCTGTGAGGAGTGTACCATGTTTTCCACCACAGTTTGGGAGCGTGGTGGGGTAATTTTAGCTGGAAGGCTCCGAGGCAAGCTGCTTGCAGAAGTTATTTGTCTTAGGAGTGGAGTGACAGATGAGAAAGACAATCAGAGGGAGTGTATGATGATGGGAGGTTGGGCAAGATGCTGATGATTAGTACAGCCTTGAAGGGGCTGTGCCTTGTCTATTAGTTTATTGCATTAATCAGTCCTCATCATCACTTCTTTCCTTCAGACACGGTGAAAAAAAAGGGAAGCCAAAAGTGCTGGACTTTTCCTTTATGCCAACTCAACCCAGCAATTAGTTTTACTGTCATTCCCATCAAAGCCATCCATAGTGGCCCAATTCAAAAGATGCCAGGTAACTTGATCCAGTGGTTAAATAATAAGAACTGAATATGAATTGAAGACTTGCAGCTTGTGAACTATTTCTCAAACTTCGGCAATTCTGCAGCTGAATCATATTTGCAGCTTGCTTCAAATAACTTTTTACGTTTTCCTCTATTGTAGGAGCGGCTGCACTATGAGACACTGAGCCAGCACCTGGGGAAGCTCGGGGAGGAGGCTGGGAAGATGGTCCATCGAGTCATTGACCTGACAAGACCAGAAGATTTAGATGGTACGCCCCTCTGTCTCTTATCTCTGTACTGTTCCTTTATCCACTCTTCTGACTCTTGTGTTTCTAAGTTGTGGTTGTTTAAAATCTTAATATAAAATGCAGATATACAAAGACCATGAGCTGAGAATGATATAAAAGCAGGTTTCTGGTATTTTTCAGAAACAGAGTGTAAATGAGGGGTTAAGTCAGTCACATCTTATTCAGAATTGATGCCAGTGAAACTCACAGGGTGAAACTTAGGAGAGGCCCTACCACTGTGGGCCTTGGAACTCAGACCTCTATAATACTCAAAAAGTCATCTACCAGAAAGTCCGAAAGGGCAGGTATTCAGGATGTATTCACAAAATACAAATATTTATTTTGCACCTTAGGAAGCTATGGTGAAGGACACTCTGAGCAGCTAAGTTTATGGTCAACATTTCGTGCTCTTGATCATTTCAAATGTCCATAGTCCTGCAAGTGCAGGAAAAGAGGATGAATTGTCTTCATCTTTTCCACAACTACTTTTTGTGACAGATCCCACCCAGTTCTAGCATGCAAAGAGAGATATTATCAATCAGTAGATCACAAGAACTGATTTTTATGTACCATGAATTAAATGTAGTTAGTAGATACTGTGGTATAAAGTACTGTCACCATCACTTCTTTGTAATGTATTCTGGTCGTTTTTCTCCAGCCCACCTGTTTCTCATAAAGCAATTCTGTTTACAGGCACTGAGGAGTGCTCATCGTGGTTTAGTTTAGAGTCAGAGGAGTAAACACAGGAGCTTAAGCACTGAGATAATATCAGGAGGAAGCAAACGAACTATAATGTGAAAGTTCATGTGTGTTTGTGTCAGGATATGAAGGACATCCCAGCAATACTCCACCAGATCTTTGCTAAAGTTTGGTTATACAACCGATTCCAAGAAGAGAAAAAGGTGCTTCATGAAAAATACAAACAGGAAGCGGTCACTCTGCTATATACTGCATTTGAAGCCTAAAAGTATGGACGATGAACGTGTCAATAATGGACATATAGCAAAAGTTATTTCTTTGTGTTTAGGGAATAATATCACAGAGGCACGGGTGTTCAGGGAGGCACGGGGGAGGAACAGCAACGAGCCCCACATCAAGAGGCCCATGAATGCCTTCATGGTGTGGGCCAAAGATGAGAGGAGGAAGATCCTGCAGACCTTCCCCGACATGCACAACTCCAACATCAGCAAGATCCTTGGTGAGATTTTATAGATTTGTCTTTGATCAGTGAGAAAGCTGAACCTCAATACTGTGAGGATATCTTATTCTGATATTGTTAGGGTGGAGTATTTTTGCTTTTGCTTTTGTTTAAAATTTTCACAAAAGAATGTGTCAGTGTTTATTTTATTATTAAAAGATAAGAGAAAACTTGTTTGCCATTTCACTGAAATCAGTATTTTTTTTTTAAGTGACTATAAAGTGACATGGCAGATTTTTTTAAGGTCAGTCTCTCTGCTCATTAGGTTACCCTGCCACTATATTCTGCAGTTCACAGGGTTTTTTTTTTTTACCATCAAGTGGGTACTATAAGAATAACTAGTGTGTTTTTCAGCCTGGAACGCTCCACACACAGAGCTCCACTGTGTCAGCCTGACTAGTGTGATGGATGCATTCAGTTAAAATACCTCCTCAACACAGATATCCATTCACACGATGCTGAGCATAACGGTTGTTTCCGAAATGTTCTTAAGACTTCTGCCGTCCAATGCAGAGTTCAAGTGAGCTTGAGGGTTGCTGAATGCTGTAAATGCTACTTCTGAGCATTGTGAATGAATTGCTTTTTCTAAAGTGGATCTGTGTTATTGACTCAGGTCTTTGAAAGGGCTCCTATAAATGGATGTTTTGTGTTCTCAAAATCCATCCTGAATTTAGAAGATTAATCTTTTTGCTTTCAAAAATCCTGTTTTTTTTTTTTTCCTTTAATATACTGTTACAGTGAAACCATTAGATTAAACATATTGTTTAACAGCAAGATCCTGCTGTCAGGAAGCTCTATAAATAATCTGGATTTTTATTAGGATTCTGTGACAAGGCGAGAATAAAAAGTGGAAATATGAGTGTGTATATGACTGTATGTGTACAATGCATTTATCTCTAACATAATAACACAGCTGGACTTCAGGGAGTAGGTGGGTGGCAAGCTTAAAAAAAAACTTCTGTGTGTTTCCTGTGTCACAAAAGTGCAAGAACAGTTTGTGATAAACCTTGATAAACAGAAGACAAGGAAGAGTGTGTATAATCAGTTGTCAAAGTGCTTCACAGATGCGTTGCGTTCCTGCAGTAATGGCCCTGCCCACTTGTTCAGAAGGCCCTTTTACCAGGGAAAAGAAGACATACACAATGCATCATTCTTCCTGAGCGAAGAGGGAGTGGAGTGTAATCCACTCCTGATTTTAAACAGCCTTCTAGGCTAAAGACTCAATGGAGCCTGTTCACAGGAAGACATCCAACCTTAAAAAATGACCAGAATTGTCAAAGCTGTGCCTCTTTTGTGTGACTGAATAATATAAAGTAGATATGACAGTATGTTTGCTTTGTAGAGTCAGTGCTGATTACATTTTATGAAAAACTCTGATTCACCACTTCCACTGAGAGATTTTGAAAAAGCTTGCTAAAACCATGTTTGCCACTAACTAAAATTCGGTAATGTACAGAGTTTTAAATGTAGTCACCTCCAAACGTCTGTTATTGTAATTTCTTATGACAATGTTTGCTTTAAAAAAACCTATGCAAGTAACACTAAAATGCTTAAACAGGAACTAAACTAAAGTTTCCATTTTAAATTTTTTTTTCTCCAGGCTCTCGCTGGAAAGCCATGACAAACCAGGAAAAGCAGCCATACTACGAGGAGCAGGCCCGCTTAAGCAAGATACACTTGGAGAAATATCCCAACTACAAGTACAAGCCGCGGCCCAAGAGAACGTGCATCATTGATGGCAAGAAGCTACGCATCGGGGAGTACAAGCAGATGATGCGTTCGCGACGTCAGGAAATGAGGCAGTTCTTTGTGGGGTGAGTGCAGCTAGATAAGTGCTCGCACTAGTTTGAAGGAAAGCTGCAGTGAGTACTTTATGTGGTTTTAAAACTGAATTCTAAATTATTATTATTTATTTATTTATTTTTACACGGAAGGCCTTTCAGATGACAGCATCATGTAAATCATGTAATTTTGGTTTAATTCCCTGAAATATTTCAACATCTAAAAGGTAAACCCCTCACTCACTGAGCATATTTTTCCTTCTTAGTGACTGGTAGGTATGGAGGTGGTGAAAAGGTTCTGCCATTGTCGCTGTCCTCGGGGTTGTACAGAACTCGTGCCGTTCAGAAGAGAGTTGTGTGGGTTGCACTTAATTTTACTGCACACTAGGAAGACCTAAGAAACCATATAACCAAATTAATAAAACCAAATTATGTTGCACTTAGATTTTATAATAGTGAGACAAAACACTGACCTAAGAGCACACTGCATTGTCTCATTATTATTTAACATACCTTGACTTTAGAACAGGGTCATTTGTTGCTTATTTGAGGAAAATTGCCCCGTAAATGGAAGTTAAACCACATCATTTAACGCGGTTGTGTTTCTCCTAGCCTGGATGTTGTTTGGAGTCCTGTGGACTTTGTCGGTGGTGCTTCCTCAGTGCTCCACTCCTAAATAGGTTAAGACATGTCACGTCACTATCCAACCCCAATAGCCTAATATTAGTCTATTAATAGGACAGGAACTCTGTCAGGACGTGTTCATTAGACTTTCTTGGAGTGTATCTTATGACAGATTACAACCAAAGTAGCAAAAAGCTCTTATCAATCCACTGGAATTTTGTACAACTTTTAGAGAGATGAATATGTATTAAGAACCACAAGGGTTTGACAGTATTAAGCCTTGGATCACAGGCAGTCTTTGTGTCTTGCTCAAGATGGACTTTACATTGCAGCTGTGCCCTCAAAGTAAAGTTATCTCTAAGTGTAGCAGACACCTTGGCCCAAATATGGTCAAGAAAAATAAGAATTATGCACTCAAAAGATAAATTTGAGTTATGTAATCATATTTATCTTCTTTTGTTTCATGGAGTTTATTTGTTTGGATAGAAATGTGTTAAAGCCATCTTTGCATTTTATGTGAGGCCTTTTTTCTTAATATGTGTTAGTGTGAATAGAAAAGAATTCTTAACTGAACCCATTTGTTTAAGGTTTGTGGAGTGATCATCACGGTTTATGGGCCCTTTATGAAAGGTTGGGAACCTCTTGTGGTTCTATCTGCTAAAGCCTTTAAACATTTGCTGAAGAGCTTGATATTTTTTTCAACTGCAGTCGGTGCAGCAAGGGGAAAAACAGTGGCATTGTATTAATAGGAACCAGTCATGGATGTGTTTAAAGCCATCACAGTGGCCTGTGACTGAGATGGATTTACCAGAGGCCACAGCTTTGAATAGGAGCGATTTTTAATAGCTTGTCATTTATTAAATTAGGACAATGCTGGGCGCTTGCGGGCAGTGAAATTGGACACAGACAGACATAGTGGAATATGAAATGTAAGCACATGTTTGAGAGGGAATGAGAGCAAGGCACACGTCACAGGATGAATGCCACATTTACTGTGTGTGGTCAAGTACATGCAAAAAAGCTTCGATTCTTCAGGCCTGGGCTTTCAATTGATGCTAAATCAAACAGCAACGGGAGCCAGTACACAACTAGGTTCTGGCACATTCCAGATCGCTAAACCAGTGTTATTTTAAAATGTTTAATGTGAAAATGAGTCTGTCAGAGCACACGGCAGTAATTGTTTCAGGAGACAGAGGAGAGAAAACTGTTAGGTGAAAAAGGTGACAGTAATTTTCCCACTTTATGCAGTTCATTTGAGGAGCCAGAGGGCCTGTTTGAATGATGTGCATTTACCCTCATTCCATCTATAATGCTAATGCTTCTGTGAGCTGGCAGGTAGAGCTCTTTGTTAGGACATGCTCAACCAGATGAGAAGCATTGCGGTTTAACTTAAATGGCTTCAGAATTAATGTTTTGTTCAAAGCAGTTTTTCAGAGGCTAATGAATCAGTGTCTGATCTGTCTAGCTTGTACCAAAACACTTCATATATAAAGTGTTTTGACAATTTTTTTTCATAATGTCTATTGCAAAGATATGTCGTTTTTTTTTTCTTTTTCATTTGCATGCCTTTGTTAGTTTTGTATTCAAGAATAAAGTTGGATTTTGTGGTTGTTACTGATTTTTAAGCTGCAGACCTTGCATGCCACTGTCATCTTCTTACTGGCATCGTCAGCAAAGTAATTCTTATATACATTTTTTTCATAGCTGCCTTATTCTCTGGCTTCTGCTGGTCCGCCACATTTCTAATAGGTAGTTTATTATTACCAGGTGCAATCAAAAAGTTCCAGGACTCATCCCATAAAAAGAAAAAAGCCATACCTTATTTAAATTGAGCCAATCTCCCCTTCAAGGCCATCTCCTTATACACCTTTTGACTGCTTCCAGCATTGCTGCTAGAGTTAAATCACACCGTGGAAGTTACAAAACCTTTCAGTCACACATCATATTTTATGTTGTATCATGCAGTTCAAGGTTATTTGTTTTTTGACATGCATTTAATACAAGTCTTCCTTGTCTTCTTTCCTTGATTCTCAGGCCTCAGCCGCCAATTTCTCTGGGCAACAGCCCAGGAAGCGTAGGAGTTTACCCGGGTGCCATAACTATGGCAACAGCAGCTACACCATCTCCACACCTGACCTCAGACTGCTCCAGCAACTCAGCCAGTCCTGATCCTGCCATCCCCGTCATTCAGAGCACATATGGTATAAAGTCTGAGCCTGGCAGTGGTGGAGGCAGCAATGGTGGTGGGATTGGAGCCTTGGATCTGCCCAGCGACCCCAATAATGGAGACAATGACATGGACATGTATGAAGACTTTGAGGATGAGGCCAAGTCAGACTATAGCAGTGACCATGAGACACAGGAGGCCGTCAGCGCCAACTGAGTGTACTCAGGGTGTCAGATGTAAAAAAGAAAAGAAGAAAACAACTCCCATTATACTCAGAGACACTTCTTAAAGAACACGTTTTATTACAGAGACCTTCAGTTGGACTTTTCAGGACATGTTGTATCATGCACTGAGCATGCCCCGACAGGATTTAAAATCAGCTCAATCATGCTCAGAAAGTTCTGAGTTCTGATGGACGCCCATTTGAAGAAGAAGACAAATGGGAAAAAAACATTTGACCCAAGAGTACAATTTGATCAATCTTCAGACACCCAGCTGACAATGAACTTCAGTTTCCTATACTTTGACAATCTTAACAGGAGCGAAAAAGATTTGGACAACAGAGAGAATGAGAGAGAACAAAGAACAAACGAGCGACGAACACATTGCTGTGTGGTTTGTTAAAGGGCATGCATGGATTTTGAAGAATTAGGAATTGGTCTTCAACAGCTATTTGGTCTTAAATGTTTAAGGAGTGACTTAGTTTTAATCATTATGTATTTACTTTTTGTGTTTTTCCCTTTTTGCTTTTTGTTCTATAGACTTTTTTTCTGACAGGTCACTGCCTGTACAAACTCTAGACTGTCGGAACTTGAAATTTGGAAAATTTTTAATATAAATCCTAGCTCTTGTAACCTTATAGTCTTACTTTTGTTTCTTACGATTACAGTGCTACATACTTTTTTTCTTCTGACAAACTGCTTACATTACATTACTGTTAGTTGTTTTTTTAATATCCCAGCTCAGGTATGATGTGCCAGCTTGTGAATGTGTTTTTTGTTTTGTTTGATTTCATATAAAAAGAGTGGTAGGACTTCTCAGACTGTCAGTGAAATAAAGGGAGCAAAATCCCTTATTATTATTATTATTGCCATAATAATAATAATAATAATAATAATAATAATAATAATAATTATTATTATTATTATTATTATTATTATTATCAAATAAGTAAGTAAGTACCCGTATATTGTACAGATTTTCTTCAAATGTGCCAAACATTCACATTCACTTGGGATGTTGTAGTCTTAATTTCCAATGCTGCAAAAAAGTCTTATACAATCAAATTTTTCTATTTGATGAAATGGGTTCCTATTCAGTAACTGCTGGCTCCCCTCCTGGCCCAATCACAAACAGAGCTCAGGGAGGATATTTTTTCATCACACTCGCTTAGTCACACATACACATGGTGCCGTTCTCTGGCGGATCCTCTGGCTTTGAGACATAGTTAGAAGAGCAGCGTCAAAGGCACCCATTCCTCTATTCCACTGCATTGGTGCTTCCATAAACCACATTGCCCAATGTTCCTTGAGGCCAAACGCTTTTGCAGTAAGTGCAGTGCAGTGCAGTATCAGAAATGTTTCTGTCCCTTTAAGTCATGCTAAAGGTAAAGGTATCCTTTAGCTCAGTTTCACTTTAGCAATCCCCTAGTCTTAAAAGTGTATCTTTAGATCTGTTCATTCAGTGTAATAGGAATGTGGAGGTGCACCCCTGAATGAACCTACTGTAGGATAAGAAATTGTGGATCCCTTCACTGTATTGTGTTTAGTATTGGTACAAAAATGTAAAAAAAATATATATATATTACTACTTTTATTAGCTTGTTAATTTTTAAATGTCTTCTTAGCATCATGTTGGAAATATATGCCAAACTTGTGTTTTAAAAAAATTATTTATATAGTTGCAAAAAAATGGGTTTAATAGGTCTGCTATTTGAAAAGGGTACATTTTTCTACACTGCATGTGTATTTTGAACACGAGTAAGAATAGAGAAGGGGAAAGGTGCATAATCAATCTGCCTGTCAGTAACAACCACCCCAGTCAGAGCACACAAGTTTTTCCACCATCTGAAGTGAGATGTTCCTCTATTGTCTTGATCCAGCACAGCAGTCAGCACCATTCTGAATGCACGTGATGTTTTTTTTTTTGTTTCTCTGTTTTACTCAAATGTCACATTCTTTCTCTGAAGACAAATCTTATTTTTACTCTTTTCAAAGCATTCTCTGAAATTTTGTAATGTTTCCATTCTTAAAACCTGTAACCTTGGGTGGTTTCTGGGTGCTCTGTTTAGCTGCTTCAGTTGTCTTCTGACCCCAAATTTCTCTTCATGACCACATTTGGCAGTTTTTACTTGGAAAAGCTTCACAAGCTGGGACTGATCATTGATTTTTGCTCGTGTTACAGGAAAAAAAAAAGCCTCATGCATAGACATTTCTGTTAGTATCATACACATCCTAAGCACTGGATATGACTTCTATGTTTTTTGTTGGTTTTGTTTTTTAGTATTGACTAATGTGAAGTTGTTGTTTGATTTTTAAACATGATATATTAGTCAGTTAAAAGTCACATTTTTGAAGCCTCATACATACAAGGCACCAGTAAATTGCCATTTCTTTAGAAGCATTTCATTTATTTAAGCAAATTTTGTTGCCGCAGCTCTAGTGTCGCCTAAAGGGGTCACATCACCTCTGATCTCTTGAAAAGGTAAACCTCATGCTCTTGTCAGTTGTGACTCCCAGAGGAAGAACATATGTTTCCTGGTCACACACATTTTTGTGATGAGTATTGTATTTGAAATTCAATTGTGCGTTTTAACATTTCATTGTATTTATTAGCCAGCTTTGGCTCTAAAAAGTGTCAGTACAACTTGGTGAGAAAGACAATCAAAAAATATATATAAATAAAAAAAAGTAAAGACTTGAGATTTTCCTGACATATCTCTCACTTCATCGTTGCTTTTCAAGTGTTGTTTTGACTTTTTTGAAAAAAAAAAAAGATGTTGAATACTTTGTAAAATGGTTCATTTGCAGAAAAACAACATGTTGTGTTCTGTGTATGAAAGCAATGAGCACAACTTACAGGTACATGAATTTTTATTTCCATTGCTCTAAATAGTGCCCTTACTTTCCAGGGATCTAATAATTTCCAACACAAGGCTGTCTGTTTCCAAAGTTGAGCTATTCCACTTGGTCTTTATATTTTGGTGGCCCATTACCGTAAATGTGGCCTATTGTTCCATTGTGTGTGTGCATGTGTGTGTGTGTGAGGTAACACCACACATTCTGACTGTGCTGTGGTGTATAAGCCACGGCGCCGGTGCTTGCTGCAGCCAATCCCAGCATTTCAGAGAGAGAAACAGAGAGCTTAGCCATATGCAGCCACATCATAAATCTAATTGTAATTCCCAAATCAACTGTAGCGTCACCCAGCGAGGGGCGCTGGCAAGTTTGTCACACACTCCTTTGTGAGCATGTGTGTGTGCTGTGCTATGCTATAGCATTTAGTTGGGAGGGGTGTTTGAAATCATACTTGCGCTGTTGCCATGCTAATCTCGTTAAATAAGTCATCATAACTTACATTTCCTTTTTCCTTTCTCCAAGAAAGTTGACAGATTTTTTTTTTGTGTGTGCACAGTTGGTGTGAGTATATGCAAAGCTTTCAGCACCTAAACAAAGGATAGTGTAGTTTATTACGGTACTGTTATAGTTTCAAAAGCACATACCTGCACTCATATATACAAACGCATTTATCCCCTAACAATTTATCCCTGAAGGAAACTGACGCAATCCTCTGTTTCCATTCATTTTTCCCAGTTGTTATAGCTACTGGTAGCTAAATGCACAGAGACTGGTACTAATAATTGGACCACAATGCTTGCATGTACTTGTATTAAACTGAGACTTAAGATGAGCACAAGCAAATTGTCAAACATTGCACATATAGTATATATTTCCCAAAGCCAAGTGAATTAAAAATAAGAAAAACACATTTTCAGTGGAAAGAAACTTAAAAGTTTTTTAGGACTTGGTGTGATCAAAACATTCAGCGACTCCACCCATAAAAAAAATCAAAAAACAACTGATTTTAATTTTGCCAGTTTGGAACACTATTTTTTTCTTTTCTGACCACATGCACTTGTTCATCACCAATTTCCCCACCTCAAACTCAACATCTTTGTCAAACTGACCACAACTGTCAAGGATCAACACTGCTGATGAGAGCTAAGTCGTTGGCTATGGCATGGAGACCAAACAGCAGTTTTCAGTTGAATTAGGTTGAGTGTGTGACCAGAAGCATGTTCTTCGTGTTTTTCGACATTCGCAGTGTTAAGCACTGTGAATTCTTCCCCCAGGTTTAAGCTGACAACTGTGACTTCTACAGAGACGTCCTGAGGCGACCGAGGTAGGGCATTCGGTGGCAACCTGAACTGTGTTGCATGTCTATGCGCTCATGCCATGCCAGTCCATAAAAAATGCATCAGTTTTTGGCCACCACAACACAATCTTTGTTCACCATCTTCCTTGCATGCTGAATTTGCCCTTCTTTGTCCTGTTCAACTAACTTTGACACAGTGGTGGAGATCTAGCATGTATCACAGATGCACAACTGCATATGGTTGGAGGCAGATTTCCACAGAGCAACCTAAAAATAGCTGCGTTGAAAGAGATCGGCCAAGATTAAATTGGGTATTCTTTTTTATGCATGGAGTCATATAGCTTTGTGATCACACTTTTTATCAACATTGAAATAGTCTCATCCTCCTCTACCAGTCGAATTTGCAGAAAATGTGTTGTCTCTAAAAGGATCAGTTGTATTGTGTATCAACCAAGGAACTTTAATGACCATATCTGATTACCACTAACCTGTGAAAACAAGCTAGACAGAAAAAGGAAAGCTCTCCATCTTGGCTAATTACCTTGACAACTGTTTCTTTCAAATAAGGGTAAAATGTACTTAGTTATAAACTTAAGAGTGATTACACAGACTTTGAATTTACCTTTCTTTTCTTATAGGTTTAGTGTGTGGGGGGGGTGATGAGGCATAATGACATGCTTTCTTCATGGAAACCCAGTCTTGGTTGGGCCCTCTAGGCAAATTCACTTTTTGATTTTTAAAAACCATCTTGAAGACTAGAAAGAACCACATCCTTTCTTTTTTTTTTCCCTCCCCACCATTTGGGCATTTAGATCAAGAGAATTATAAATTGTTATTACAAAGGCGGAGCCCCCTTCAGACGTGTTGGAGAGGCTCTTTCAATGAGGCATCAAAGGCACCCTGTTTATGATCATTGAGGCTCCACTACTCATTAAAGCACACAGAATGGTCATGGTGCTGCAGCACGCTACCATCCTCTTTGAGCTTATGATACTTAATCATTCAAATGCTTTCGATTTAAAAGGAGACTAATTGACCCTTGCACTTCCGTTGAGTTGATCATGCTTCACGATGAGCACCATTTGTGTGATGTTTCAGGTAAAAAGTCGTCTAGAAGTCTACATTTGATTGAGAGCTTCTTTTTTTTTCATCTAACTGTTCTTTTAGCTACATTGCAACATGAGGCAGCTTCATTTCCTCTGCAAGAACCTTCCCCATTGACTACGAAGCTTTGTAGCAACTCAGTGTGTTTCCACATTTTGTTTGCAATGTTGCCTGGCCTTCGTTTTATAGGACACCCTTATTTCTATTTGATCTTCTCCATTTCCATTACCACCTACTGGACTGCAGTAGGTAGTTAGCTATATAGTTACATCCAAAAATGATATGTAAAAACAGCCTTTGCTTTTTCATACACCAGTGTGTTTATTTGCCTAATGGAAATGCCAAAAACCTTCTGAAGGAACGTTTTACTTCCTTAAAAAAAAGGTTACTGGAACTAAAGTTTGTGGGTATTTGGGGCAGAATTGTGGCTTTTCTCCTGAATTTGGCACACTGATAATGGATGACTTACAATAAAAATATATAAATAGTATATATATTTTTGCAGTTTGTTGAATTTTACAAATATTTGTCATACTTGGTTTTCCATGTATACTCAAAACACTCACAATCCATACTTTACCAGACATCTGTTGTCTTGTAGGTCTTGCTGGGAAAACATAGCCTTTATACAGAAGATGGACATCACCAGTGGGTCTCTTTTTGAAGCCTTGACTTGTCACAGGTGAGGCATGGATGAGAAACTGAGGCAGTGACTTATCAAACACAAAGTAGTCACACCCTAAAATATACCCTGCTTTATTCTACTTTTTGACCCTAACTGGGACCATAATTTACAAAATGGATATAAGGCTGTATTTAACAAGGCTTGAAACTAATGATTGAGACAATTAACTCATAAGGAAAGTGTTTACTGAGGTCATTGATGAGGGAGCAACAGGATAATTTTCTCATAGACCTCTACAGAATCTGGCTGTGTGCAAACAGAGGTGTTGCACCCTGCTGGTTATTACAAGGAATGAGGGTTCAAGGCACTTCTGGATTGGTTTTACTTCTCAGACCTGTAAGCTACACCAATCTTCTATGCTGTATACAGTCTATGTGAGAAACCAGCCTAAAAGCTTACAGCTATGTTATTGACTTAGCCTGTTAGCATGCTGCTAGCAAATTGAAAAAAAAGAAAAGAAAAAAAGACAGCTGAGGGTGATGGAAATGTCTTTAGGTTTTAACTTGCTTTACTGAATAGTTACAGCATTGGCAACATGGCTGATGTGGTGTGAAAAAAAAACGGTAGAAAGTTGGACTTCCTTTTAGAATTTTGAAAAGGAATTGAAAAGGTAACAACAATCTCTATAATACAGGAATAAAAAGCATGTGTTGTGCATTGTATGTAACATGTATAGCATGTAAATCTATAGTAAAACCTTCCCTGGAACATATTGTTGCTAATGAAAGTTGATTACAATTGCAAACTGGGTACTTATTAGAATTCCAAGGGTCAGCAGCCTTGTGAGTCTTTTAACAATAACTAAAAAGCTAAATGCAATGCCTGAATAAAAAGAAAATCATACAAAAAAAAAAGCCCTTTGAAAGGAATTGCTTTCACAGTTTCTTCTGCATTTCTATGTCTTTGAAATATTGCATAAAGGCATATACTTCTTTTTTAATGCAATTAAAAATGAAAGAAAAAATCTACAGCACTTTTTCAGGAAAATAGGCAATGGACAAAAGGCCAATTTTTTTCTTTTTGAAGCAAAGTCCTTGGGTCTTTTTAAGTGCATTAGTCCGCTAATTAAATATTATATGTTTAACGAAAAATGCCAGCATGAAAGCAGCTGGATTGTTTGACTCAAAGACACGGCTGCAGCCTTGATGAGCGGAACTGTGCGCGACCATGAGGAGGTAAAGAACGGCATTGTTGCAAGTCCTCCCCTCATTTGACCCGCCATAATCCTTTCTACTGATTTTACAATCACATTCACTTTTGTGCTCCCTTCACAGATAAAAACAGTAGAGGCAGTTATACACTGGAAGGACTCATTGACATTTCTGAGTATGTCACATCCATTTTGTAAAGACTGATGTGTTTGTTTCATTGAGTACAGACAAACATATAGTTTACTAATCAAAACTGTTTGAAGGACAGGTTACCTACCACTTATCCTACAAGGAACCAACATCAGTGAGTTTAAAGAACAGTGGTTACTCGCAAAATTTCACACTTGAACTCGTCTCAATTCTATAAATATAGCCAGTATATTTAACATAACATTTCAATTTATTACAATTCATGTTTTAATCTCTTCCATTGTAGATAGCAAGGTATTTGCCTCCTACTTTCAATTTTCCCAATCAGTCTCAAGAGTTTTGACCCCTCAACCTTTTTTGCTCTCTGCTCCAAAGCTTTTTATCTCTAGGGTTTTATGTGCATATACTGGCCAATGGATTTTGCATTTCAAAGTTTATGTCCAATGCCATCATTCAATGCCACTGCAGGAAGTAGTCTACTTTTTATGTAACAATGCAGATTACAAGGGTGTGGAAGCTGGGGGGGGGGGGGGGGGGGGGGATCACC
>VUQI01004226.1:0-25176 GCA_015106735.1 Paratilapia polleni | reverse complement strand
AAATTGTCCAAAATGTCTTGGCATTAAGAGTTCCTTTCACTGGAACTAAGGGGCCGAGCCCAACTCCTGAAAAATAACCGCACACCATAATCCCCCCTCCACCAAACTTTACACTTGAAGTCAGACAAGTACCGTTCTCCTGGCAGAGAACATGTCTCCACTGCTCTAGAGTCCAGTGGCGGCATGCTGTACACCACTATATCTGACGCTTTGCATTGCGTTCGGTGATGTAAAGCTTGGATGCAGCTGCTCGGCCATGGAAACCCATTCCATGAAGCTCTCTACGCACTGTTCTTGAGCTAATCTGAAGGCCACATGAAGGTTGGAGGTCTGTAGCTATTGACTCTCCAGAAAGTTGGCGACCTCTGCGCACTATGCGCCTCAGCATCCGCTGACCCCGCTCTGTGATTTTACGTGGCCTACTACTTCGTGGCTGAGTTGCTGTCGTTCCCAATCGCTTCCACTTTGTTATAATACCACTACCACAATATATAATATAAATATAATATAAATACCACAGTTGACTGTGGAATATTTAGTAGCGAGGAAATTTCACGACTGGACTTACTCCACAGGTGGCATCCTGGATTCACTGAGCTCCTGAGAGCAACCCATTATTTCACAAATGTTTGTAGAAGCAGTCTGCATGCCTAGGTGCTTGATTTTATACACCTGTGGCCATGGAAGTGACTGGAACACCTGAATTCAGTGGTTTGGATGGGTGAGTGAATACATTTGGCAATATAGTGTACCTCAACCCCTGAAACCTCTAAAGACTTTTTGCTCTTCAAAAACAGGACTATTTATTTGCATCCAATACTGCTGTGGTTGGTACATCAAGGTACAGATCCCAAAGGACATTTTGTGCAAATCTCTGTGACTTTAGCGGCATTTGACAGAACAGCAATATTTGATATCATAGGATGAGAACTTGTTAGGTCAGTACAAATGAGAATAAGCCTATTTCTCAAAATGCTGAACTAGTTCCTAGTCAGGGAGAAAGAGTTCAAAGCTGTAAAACCTGATCGTATATAAACGGAGTATTCTGAAAGGCTCCTAGACATATTAAGGCAACTTCCTTGATAAGCCACTGATGGAAAAAATGATAATACTGTTGCCAAGTGGATTTCAAAATTTTTTATGCAGCAGTTTGGAACTGAAAACTTAATCTGCAAGAATAAGACACAGTTCCCTGGGACACCTCAGTCAGGGAACCTTCAAAGAGTTTTTAAAAAATGTTGTGTTCCTATATTTTATCTCTCTTTGACGTGTTGCGGTCTGGGGACTGGGGTTTGACATGTTTGGCTGCAGTTGTAACAACGACAGGAAAATTCATTTCTGGACTGTCAAAGACATTTGTTCTCTTTGGCCTCCCAAGTCGAGAGTGCAGTCCAAGGTCTCTTTTCTCTCCTCCTTTCCTTTCCTCTCCATAGTCCCTCATGCTCTTCTCCTTCCTCACTTTCACCCTCCCTCTGATCTCCAGTCTTGCCCTTGGCTGACATATCCCCTTGATTTTGTGTGTGTGTGTGTGTGTGTTAGTAAAAGAAATTCCTCAGTATGGCCCAGGAGCTATGTGCTGTCACACACTTCCTCCCTGTAGCCGAAGCCTTGAGAAAGGGAGAGGAGGAAGAGGAGGGAGGCTGGCCCACTACTTGAAATACCTTAAATGAATTCCCTAAAGGTGCACAAGTAGGTAAAACCCTTTTTCCTGCATACAGAATACACATAACAGAAAAATTCTGCAGGTCACTGTTTAAGATGGGTGATGCTATATTATGAACACTTATACAGTAATTCCTTTGTAAGACTGAAACATACCAGTGAGGCCCCGGCATGTCATTCTATCTGCTAGGTGTGCATCTGTTTCTATGTCTAGCTTGTGTCCCTCAGATATCTGCATTATTATAGATCTATTGAAAGTATAGCTCAAGTTGATAATGTGTTTCTTTTTTTTTAAAGAACACTTAACCTGCTAACGTGATCTGTTTGATTCAGTCAGGTGAAACTCAAAAAACCCATCAGTTACTTTTTGACAATGCCAAAGTATCTATTGTTGTTACTTGAGTAAATAACATATTCAGCTTTATATTATCTTATGCCATTTTCACAAGTTGAAGAAAAAGAATAACGAGGAGAATTAACTTAACCCAGCAGTTTGACATTTACACAGGCTTTGACTTTAAGATAGACCCAGTGTTACTAACATTAAAAGTTCACCAGTCTACTTTACTGCTTTGGGGAGTTGATCATGTATGGTGATCTTTGGGTCAGCAAAGGCTTAAAGATTAGACAATGTCATACAGGAGAGGTTTAGTATTAACTCAAAGAGTGAAGTAATCTCTTCAAAATCTATAAACTGAAGAGTAGATGGAGCATTTAGGTAGATCATCCTATATCTGGCCACAGAATCAGGCACCATTGCAACATAAATGTAAAAGTCTTATCAGTGTGAGGAATACACTGACAAAAGTGTAAATGCTGTTACACGGGGCGGCTGTGGCTCAGGAGGTAGAGCGAGTCGTCTACTAATTGGAAGGGCAGTAGTTTGATCCCTGGCTCCCCTAGTCTGCATGCCAAAGTATCCTTGGTCAAGATACTGAACCCTACGTTGCCCCCGATGCATTCATGTGAGTGTGTGTGAATGTTAGTAAGTGCTTAAGTGTAGATAAAAGTGCTGTATGGGTGAATGTGGCATGTGGTATGGAGCGCTTTGAGTACTTAAACTGAGCAGAAAAGCGCTATATAAGTACCAGTCCATTTATTATAAATAAAAGTTTATGGATAAGGGTGTAGCCATTGTGTTATTTAATTAATGGAATCTTATTAAAATTTTGACATTGTCTACAAATGATGTCTATTGTGTATATGTGTATTCATGGATTGTACTATATATAGTTGTGTAAAAAAGAAAGTTATCTAAGTTAACTACGTTAACTGTGTTTCTAAGTTAACTAAGTACACCCTTGCTGTTTCTATAAGAATTAAGAGGGTAAGTAGCAGCCAGGGGTGCTAATAAAATGCAAAGTGTGACCACCTCTATAAAAGCAGATGTTTTGGCAGTTTGTTGGTCTGGAGCTTTCAGGTTTGTCAACACGATGCCGCAATTTTCCCAGGAGTGGACTTCCCAGCAAATTCACCTGAAGGCCAGACAGTGCAATTCTCAGAGGAATCACAAAAAAATCCAAGAGCTACATCTCAGACTCTACAGGCCTCACTTAGCATGTTAAATTTTAAAGTTCGTGACAGTACAATTAGAAAAAGACTGAACAAACATAAGTTGTTTGGAAGGGTTGCCAGGAGAAAGCCTCTTCTTTCTAAAAAAAAACACGGTAGCACAGCTTAGGTTTGCAAAGTTGGATCTGAACAAACCACAAGATTTCTGGAACAATGTCTTTTGGACAGACGAGACCATAGTGAAGATATTTAGCCATAATGCACAATGCCATGTTTGGTGAAAACCAAACACAGCATATCACACCAACTGTGAAGCAAGGTGGTGGAGATTTGTTGATTTGGTCTTGTTTTGCGGCCACAGGGCCTGGGCACCTTGTAGTCATTGAGTCGACCATGAGCCCCTCTGTATACCAAGGTATTCTAGAGTCAAATGTGAGGTCATCTGTCCGACAGCTAAAGCTTGGCCCAAATTGGGTCATGCAACAGGACAATGACCCCAAGCATAGCAGCAAATCTACAACAATGGCTGAAAAGAAAAGAATCAAGGTGGCCCACTCAAAGTTCAGACCTCAACCCAATCAAAATGGTGTGGCAGGACCATAAGAGAGCTGTGTGTAAACGAAGGCCTTCAAACCTCAATGAGCTGAAGCAACGTTGTAAAGAAGAGTGGGCCACAATTTCTCCACAATGAAGTGAGAGCCTGATAAAGTCATGCCGAAAACGATTACTTCACATTATTGCTGCTAAAGGTGGTTCTACAAGGTATTGAATCATAGGGTGTACTTAGTTTTCACAGGACTGTATAGAGTCTGGTGAAAAATTTGTTTTTAACATGACTGTACTTGCTTGGGCTGTCACTCTAAGTTTATTGTTACTGCTGATGCAGGTAAGCCTCATTAACAACAACACAAATTTGGTTTCCTATAACCCATCTCAATGATCCAGTTCTGAATATCGTGTTCAAGGATGACCAGCGCGCCTGCTAAATTTGGATTTTTTTCCATCTTACAGTGCAGCCCAAAAGGCAATGCTGTAGGAAATTGGGGCACCAAAGGGCCTCTGGCCACATGACGCCCCAGTCCTTCCATTCTGAGACATTCGGTAAAATAAGCAGGCAAACGTATACCAGGAAGAGTATTTTTAGTTATTTCTTTTCTGAATAAAAAAAATCTTTTTCTTTCTCCACCTACTTCTTTATAAGATTGGACGGCTGACATGCTACTTATTGGATTATTGGCTTTCTATATCATTAAGCAACATGAAACACAACAGCTTAGATAACAGCACAAAACTTTTAAGTTAAGTTTTTCAACACAATTTAAGCTTGTATAAAAAAAAAAAAAAATCAGGCGTTCTTGCCCTTCTGTTGTATTTCAGATGTGGATTTGGGTGATGTAGATCACCCAGTGTTTATTCTTTTTTTATTTATATACCTTTTCATATTAAGGATCTATATCCTGGATCTAACTGCACATATACAATGCAGTTGGTGGAAATGTGTATCATTGAGGAAGGATTGACAGCTCTGATGATATCTATCCAGTTTATCTTGCACTGGATGATTTTTTCCCAGGAAAGATCAATCCAAAACCAGATGTATCAGCAATCTATAAAGCATTTATATATTTCATAATTCACTGATAACATCACTTATTTACATTAAAAAAATTGCAGACTTTATGACTGATATGTACTCCCATTCACAACCTTACTTAAGCACTGCCATTAAATTCTTTATGCAGGTCAGTTGTGGGTCTTTTAGCCGGGCAATGGCTGTCAGGTCCAGTAATTGTGTTCAGAAGAGTGGAGGCAGCAGGAAGCTGCGAGCAGTGATGTGGTGACTTCCATCCTCTTGAGCTGAGCTTAACGACCGCTCACCCTCATATGGTCAAAGACTCAAGAATTGAACAGTTTGGCTCTTGGGGCTTCAAGTGCCTGACAAAGTGCTAAGGTATGCCAACTATGGTAGCTGCTGGAGGTCTTGCACAGGTTGGAGGTAGCATGCCGGATGAGATGTGTGTTCTTACAGTCCAATTAGGGAAGTTTGTGTGTGTCTGTGTGTGTGTGTGTGTGTGTGTAGAACAACTAGATGTGCCTTGAGCTATGAACAACACATCCACTTAATGAGATTAACATTTAACCAGTGCACTCATTCAGTGTCACACACCTGTAATAAAAAAAGAAAAAAAAGAGAAAAATTACAAAGCACACTCACACACACACGAGTGAGTCAGGAAACTGTGTGTATCTGTATGTGTCCCTGTAGGGGGGCGCTGACTGTTGATCTACCCCATCCAACAATTTCCCCTCAAAGGTGGCAGGAATTCCAGAAATGAGGAAAAGTTGTGTTCCACTCCATTCACTCTTAGCCTTTCCTCTCATAAAAATACCTGAATTAGTTGAATTAGTTGGCTAAGCATCTCTTGTGTCAGACCACATCTCGTGCTCAAAGGTCCACCTGTCATTGTGAGTTATCCATTGCTCTTTCAAACCAGTTAATATTATCGTACAGGTTCAATAGACGGTATACAAAAGATGGATGTAGCCATTTCGTGGACTGCTGTTTTGAAACCTTGAGGTTGGCCTTTTGGCCGTCGTCATCCTGGTGCTTTTGAAGATGGACAAGACCATATTTGGACTAGAGACTAGATCTGGAGAGCACTAACTAGCTAGCTCAGTTAGCAGGTTGCATGCATTATTCAGTCTTATATTAGGAAGCTAACTTTGGCAAGCAAACAACAGGCTTAAAATAAAATGTACCCACCAAAGAAACGGAAAAGGAGACTCTTAAGAGCATCTTTCAGTCGAACTGAACACAGAACAAGGGCAGACAGTAGTAGTGTAAAATTCACCCTCTGTACAGATGTTACAAGTTTGTAAACATGTTTCTTTCTTTGAAGTAAACATTTTACCATGGGAGAGCCAGTTTGACTTGGTTTTGAAGCCAAACTCAGCGGGTCAGGAGGAACTGCTGTTTTTAGCACTTTGGTGTTAGCTTCTTTCTTCAGCCCTGCAGGTTGTTAGGTAGTGGTAAGGCACTGGCAAGAGTGTTGTTGTCAGATTTATAGTTAGGCATGACTTCAGGTAGAGGTGATTCTTCTCTGCTGAAAATACAAAATTATTTAATTCTTATCTCTATAAGTTTTTCAAAACACATGACAAAATTGTGCTGGCTCTGTGGATCCTAATAGTTACAGAATTATTTTTACCTTGACTTAAACAGGAAAGGCCGGTAACTGAATCGTCTCTGACTTGAGTGAACTGAGGCATCTGATGACAGCACAGTGATAACACAGCACCCCGCTGACCCCAATCCGACCTGTGGTAAAGACAGAGATGACATGGGCTGATAGACAAATGACAGGGTAGAAAGAAAACATAGGTTGCATGGAGATAAATGTGAGTGACAGTAACTGACTAGACCTGCATGTAGGCATTGTGAAATCTATTATGTAAAAGAAGACATCCTTTTGCTTTCAACTTAAGAAGAAAATAAACTCTGCCGTGAGTTTATTTCAGTCTCTCTGAACAGCAAAGGTAGAGGATGATTCAGAGGTCATTTCTGTTCACTGATATTTTGGGGATGGTTGGAGTGTTACGAAATGCATACCGGGTTCCCACAGCTTGACTGACAGTTTTCCTTTAGGCCAAATCTGGAACCACTTTCCTCGTTCTCAGAAAGGTCCTTTTGGAACTGGGTTATACAAGGTCACAGAAAGAAGTGGCCAATACCTTGTGATCAGGAAAGGATACAGTTTTTTTTTTATGCATATTGCTTAATGATCCCATACTATTTTACCAGCTACCTGAAACTTTGCTGATACTCAGTGCTTTTAGAGCCAAATATCTGGTTTTCCAGCAGGAGTAGTGGCTGTTTGTAGGTTTTCCAGCTGGTCATGACCCAAGCACAAACTGGCTCATCTTTCTGACACAGTTTCACAGGGTTAAATGTCACTTAAATGCAGAAATTCATTAGTCACGTCAAGGACACGGTGTGTGGTTTTCCATTGTTTTTAATGACCAGATATCAAGTTTCAGGCCAGTGTAAGTTTTACTTTTGCTGCTTGAACATACATAGTAGTACACCCAGTTAATGTTTCCCCATTTAAATGCAGTGAAGCAAAATCATCACGTTTCCCCAGTCCCACTAATATGACATCACAGATGAGCCTGATGACGTTCATATCAGATGCTTTTTCACTCTCTCTGAAAGCCAGATATGCTGATAAAGATAACCTCTCCCTGCAGCAGTTTGCCATTCATTCATTGCTTGTGACATCCAAGCTGCCGTCAGAAAGTGTGCAGTCCCACATCAGTCTGGATTGTTTTCAGAGCAGCGTTCCATGAAGAAAAGAGCAGAATAGGAGAATGGAGGGAGTGAAAAGATGGGATCAGAGATGTTAAACATGCTGCGCCTAGCTCTGACACTTTCATCCACCAAACTGTGTTTCCGCACACCACAAGGCAACGGGGGCAGGATTTACTGCCCCTTTTGTGCTCTCCCCACTGCACTGATCCTCGCTTCCTCTCTGGCTGCATGTGAAGGCCTATAGGCTTACCTTTTATACCCCGCTCCCTCTTTCTGTGTCTCCTGTAAATAGGCCTAATGTTACAGATGTCTGTGTGTGAGCACAAAGAGCCGAGGCAAAGCACAGAGGCCGGCTCTATGCTGCATTGAGGTGAGTATAACAGGTGGTAAAGAGAGCAATCGGGACACAGAAAATGATCAGATTTCCCCTTTTAAAGATCAGGTGTGCATAGTTCCAAATGTATGTGTGATGCTCAGGTGAATTGAGCGTGAGAGTAGATCAGGCAAAAGTTGTTTCTGCCTCACTCCACTTCTGGTGCATCATTCTTGGCACAAATTAAGTAAAACTGTTGCCAGGGTCCATTTTCATCAGTGGTGATCTGTGAATTCAAACTT
This sequence comes from Paratilapia polleni, assembly GCA_015106735.1. Classification (NCBI taxonomy): domain Eukaryota; kingdom Metazoa; phylum Chordata; class Actinopteri; order Cichliformes; family Cichlidae; genus Paratilapia; species Paratilapia polleni. The sequence continues at coordinate 17,078 of VUQI01004226.1, read as the reverse complement.
TCTCCAAAGCTGCACTCATTATAAGTCTCAAAGTCTAGAATACGAAATGTAAATGTAAGTTGTAAATCAAGCTGTCAGAGTGTCAGAGCAGCAGCCAGCAGGGTGAACGAGGGCGTCCATGGGTCCCTCGCTGTGTGGGCTGACTGACTGCCTGGAAGGGACAATAAGCCATACTGTTTGACCTGCTCTGCCTGTCACACTGCCAAGTTCACGGACATTCAAACGGCGATCCTCTCTCCCCTGACTCCACAGCAGTGGACTAAATTCAATCCAACTGCTCAGCTCAACAAATTATCACATGACGTTAATCCATCTCTGTGTCTAAAAGAGTTACCATTTAGTAAACCCTGACATGAAAAAGGGTATAAAAAGGTATATGGTAATTTAGTGTTGCCAGGAGTCACTTTTTAAAACTATAACACCTGTTTTACACGTCCACCATTGATTACATCCACCCAGGCATTTTTTTTATCCGCTTATCCAACCCAGAGTTGCAGAGAGGATGGCCCCTATCACAGCTGCCACACGGCAAGAGGCTGGGTACACCCTGGGCAGGTCGCCAGTCCTTCATAGGGCTAACACAGAGAGACATTCACACCTATGACTAATTTAGAATTACCAGTTAACCTAAACCTATGAAGGCACAGGAAAAACATGCAAACGCCACACAGAAAGACCCCAAACGACCAGGCTGTGATGCACCCCTCCCTCCCACAATTGATTATATTTTAGTAATTATATATATATATATATATGGTGTATACCATAAGAACATGTTCTTATACAGAATCAGCTTATGTTTCTGCTGTCTTTAATGCAATGTCTCTGCGTTTCCCAAGTGAGCAGCCCCATTGATGTTAAAGTTACTAGGCGGGGTCACAATGTAAAAGAAATGACTTCATAAAGTTTTGTAGGTGAAGAAGTTGACTGTTACAGCTGGGACAGTGGGGCACTGCTATTTTATGACCTTTATCTATGCAGAACATTCAGTGCTGCCTTGGTTTTTTTGTTTTTTTGTTTTTTTATCACACACCTACACACTCCCATCTAAGCAAAACCTCATAAATTAACCAGTGAGATGCTACAGTTGAGCACTGAGGTGTGAATATCAGTAAGCTGCTGATGGAGGTAACACTTCTTGCCAGGTCAAGTCACTTTTATTTATATAGCCTGTTTTAGAACAGTGGAAGTTGACCCAAAGTATACAGGAAGAAAGAGGACAGATTGTGCACACATGGGATGCGTAGTGGTAAGGACTCTGAGAGAAATGCACAACATGAAAACCACATTACAAATTGATGAATACAGGGAAAATATATGTATAAAAACACAAAAACTAAAATCCAAATCACACTAACAACAACAACAGATTAAAAATGTAATGGGGGCTTGAATTAATAATAAATAAATAGGTCAATTAATTAATTGTGAGTGGAACTGAAGGGAACTAATAGGGAACCTCCCACTGAACTAAAAGAGACAAGTGGTAGGGGAAACCGAGGCTACAAAAATATGTATAAAACATGTATGAAAGATTTTTGAATGTGTATAAAACCTTACAAGATAGCTTTCCGGGAAAGCAGCAGGAAATGTTCTGACACTAGTTCACTTTAATATTAATTAATCGTTTTTAAAAGAGATTTGAGATGGCAAGTCGAGGAGGCCAGTTTGCATGTTTGCATCACCGAACTACTGGACGCACATGCTTTCTTTCTGGGCTGCACAGTACCTAACACTTCATCTTCATGAACGGTCAGTTTTGGGTTTCAGGAGGCTACTGCTTGGTGCATGGAGCATGTGATATACTATGTCATACATGCCACGGACAGGAAGGGAAACTGGGAGTGGGTCAGTGTGGGGGTCTATACTATCAAATATTCCTGTAAAAAGCTTATACATTTTGAAGAAGAGGTGAAGCCAAGAGCCTTTTATCACACAGTTGCTGCTCTATTCCTTAGAGCAGTGTGTATGGTAATCTCTAATGAGTTTATGGTGGCCTTCTCATCCTTTATGGCACTTTCAACACTTATTGTATAAACTAATGGGAACTTCGTAGTTTTTAAGAGACCGTTAAGAGACCATACAGGCTATGTATCGCACGTCTTTTTTTTTTTTTTAACTTCCAAAACATAATCATAAACTCATAGCTTAAGGTATACGTCACGCTTTCGGCTAGAGAGATGAGGCATGTGTGCGTTTGTGTGAGTGTAGAGGAGGGAGGGAGGGGAATAGGGGTGGGCGATGCACGTTTAAGCCAATGGGCACAGTGCAGCGCTAATATCATTGCTGGACGCTTTAACTTGGTGCCAGAGCTGCGCAACGCTCAGCCTTGGTGAGAGGTCCTCTCGTTATCTCTCTGTTTATCTATGATCATGCACCGAAAGCACCATCCCTGAGCTGATTCCGGACACGGGACGGGACGGAGTTGTGCGTTTGTCGTTTGCAGACAGCCCGAATGCCTCCACAGTCGTGATTATACTTTGATAAAAGGAATATTCAGGCAGCCCCGCACCGAGTTGTTGCTTCTTAAAGGTGAGTGTTTGACTCGGTAATTCATTTTGTTCTGTTAACTTTAATTGTTACAAGGCACGCAGGGATGTATGCTGCTTCGATAGTGCTGTGATCACCAAAAGAAAGCCTGTTAGGTGAAGTCATGCTTTGCATCATCATGCATCAACAAGACCAAGAGATGGAAATGATTTGTCTCTCCATTACTTCATGGCCAAACACACGAAAACAAGAAGAAAAGAGTTCTTTGAGGCGCGGTGACATGTTTTCCCCAAAGAGAAAAAGAAGAACAACAACAACAACAATAAAATAAGTGAATCTGTGAGCGAGGCGGATTTTAACTTGGAAAATGTGTGTGCGTAAAGACGCGCTTAATGGAGGTTTACATTTTGGTTTCCAGATGTGTGGACTCAGCTGCCTCTTGTCACTCAGGTGGGCTCTATCGCTTTCTTTCTCGGTCTGACTACTCTTTCCCCTCTCTTTACGAGTTCAGTCGTGGTCTTCTAAACTCCTCTGAAGTATATCTGCTGTGACAGACCGCAGCCCAAATCCACAGACACATGACAAAGTGAAGCCACATCACTCCAACCACGCTAAACAGTTGACAAAGTAAGGCATTTCTTTCATATTCAGTCCCACACCAGAGTTTAATTTACTCTTTAATTGCGATCTTAAACTGTGTTATTGCAATCAGATTGTTAAAAGATTTACATGTTTAATCTGCCTTGGTTTTAGACTTTTAACTCAAGAGTGCATAAAATATCGTTAAGGAACAAGAAAGAAAAAAGTAAAACAGATTAAAAGTCCTACAGTGACGTGTTAAGGTAGATTTTCAATGCTGGGGAAAGTGTAATGAAGCCAGTGGTGGCACCTAGTGGTGGGAGAGATTGTAAAGATGCTGCATTGAGAGCAGTAGACTTGTGGCTCTAATTCTGTTTTTGCATTTGAGTGTTAAAACATGCAGAATGTTTGTATAGTAAAATGATGACTTTTATCTGCACTGTCGCTTAAACTGAGAATCTTAAATAGGATCTTTTAAAGCACACTTTCCCCAGAAATGTTCTCTGTCCCATAAAGCCTGCCTGTTAACTGCCCCAGAGTTAGTTGATCCAGGATCAGAGCAGCCGAGGATCAGGTGACTGAGGTGTATTCCACCTCTGTGGGAGGCCAGTCAGCCAGACTGTGCTCCACTTTGCTGGGGGTATACACACTACTATGCTAAGCCTTTGTTAATGAGTATGTATCTGTGTGTGTGTGTGTGTGTCCTTGCCTGTGTGTGGTACTGGGTCTAAGTGCTTGTGGATCAGCATGTCCATTACTTTGTATGCTTGTGTGCTTGCCTGTGCATCTGCCTCTCTGCTCATGTGTTCATGCAGGTGTGTGTGTGTGTGTGTGTGTGTGTGTGTGTGTGAAAGAGAGATAGTTGTTTGGACTCGGGAGTTAAGCTGCTGTTAATTGGTCAGCCATTCGGACCACATGGGAGAGTCAAGGCAGGCAGTAGCTGAAATGATCGGTATGTTTGGCTTGACTTCAGCTTGCTGTGGGACATAGCACTGAGTGCTTCATATAGATGCTGAACGGGGTGGTTTGTCTTATGTCTATAAGTAGAAATTGTTTAAATAAATAGTTTTTGAAATACTCTTTTTCACTTATCTTTTGATTATGCAGCTAGGGGCAAGGAGCATACCTGTTCAATGGTTGCAAAGCTTACTAAATGTTAAATTTGTTTAATTTGATCTATACAAATTTGAAGTTTTGTTGTGATCATCACTTGGACTTTTGGCAGTCAGTGACAACAGATGTAACACAGGTTAAGTCACATGAAATGGAAGAGGTAGGTTGAAGGTGGGTTGTAAAGCAGCTTGCAGAGGCAGCAACATCTGTAGGTAGATTAAAGCAGCTTCAATAGCACGCTCTGCTTTCCATCTGAATAAGTAGGAGGTTATCAGCTGAGCTATCAGCTGATGTGGACTGGCACTGTAATCAGCTGTTATCAGCTGATGTTCACTGAATCAGTTCACTGATTTCACCTGTTTCACCGTTTTGTATGTAGCTCAGGTAGTTGCAGATTATAGCTTCACTTTCAGTGATACAGAGTGCTGTCAATCTTTTTATGTCCCAGGAATGAAGAAAGCAAAACTTTCCCCCCAAAATCAACACAATTAGAGGAATTTGTGTGTTTCATGGAGAAGTTTGATGGAGGATTTTTGCTAGGGTAGCAAAGGACAGCAGGGCTGGAAGGTTAATTTTGTTTTTCAATGTTACAATGAGGGGAGGAAGAAAAATTTCTATCTGAAGAGGATGTGAAGATTGGAGGTTATGAAGCAGATGTAAAGGAGATGACCTTTTGGGTTTTATCAAAAGACAAGTATGACTAGATGTCATACAGTTACGTGTCTTGCTTTGGCAGCAGAAGTGGATAGATTATGAATGAATCCTTGACTTCTTGTTTGTTCCGCTTTCACGAAAGCCCTGCTGGCTTTTTGTTTGTGGACAATTTCTAACTTGACAGATTCATTTTTCAGAGCGGTGTCTCTTGATTAGAAACACAAAACTTCATCCTACACGTATTCATTTCTTCTCACATGCAACCCAGATTCTCATTCTCCAGTGGGGTTTGAGTGCCAGAGAGGAAATCCAGCCTGGAGATTGTTTTGATATTGTTGGACACTGTCCTGGAAAACCTTTCTTACTCAACGACAAGAGTGTTCTGGATTTAGAACCACTGGCCCCTCTGCTTAAACACCTCAGCTGATCACAGCAGTAAAGCTGTTTGAAGGGCTCAGGATGTGCTGTTTTTCACCTTTTTTTTTTGGTTGGAACAGAAGAAATTCAGTCCAAAAACCTGCAACAAAAACCTCTTTTGTGGATAGTAGGTAACTTTTAGACCAGGTTCTCTATACTTCTGGGATGGTTTGCTACTGGCTAACTGCTTCAGGGGGTTGTGCAGACTTTACACCCTTCTTGTGTCCCAATGTTTAACTTGGAGCAAAGATTGGCATTAGATTAAATAAATGGAACCTAATAAGAAACATAAGCACAAATGTGAACGACATGTGTGTTTGTATTTGTATGTGTGTGCGTGTGCGGGTGTGAGAGAGAAAAAAAAAACGAGAGACCTCCACCTATTAGTAAGGCAACACTGTTCAGCCTGTACACCTCTCTCAGCCTAAGACCAACATGTGTACACACAGGCAAGTTTGTTCTGTCATACTGGAATTAATCGAGTGTGGGGTTGTGTAAATCATTCCAAACCTCAGAAAACACACCCTCGCACACACACACATAAACACACACACACACACGTATACACACACATGCTTGCCAAGCATCTATCCCCTGTAGTTGTGTGCAGAGGGCCAAACAGTGAAGGGCCAATTACTGAACTGGAGAAAGAGCACAGGGAACAATGAAGAACAGACGTTTCTTGGAAGAATATTGGCTGTCGCAAAGCATTGTGAGCAATATTAATGAGCTTTTGGTACTTTTTACATTTTTGACATTTTGGATACTAAATGGCTAATCCCAGAGACTAACCAATTATTAAAATATGTAGTTTTGACTCTACATTCACATGCTGCTTCTTTTTTTTAAGCACGTGTGATTGAAATGCCTGTCAGGCACCAGCATTGGTCAGGTCATTCATGTTCATGTGGGGGCTGAGACAGCAATCCTTGATCTACAAACACTAATCGTGATCCTTCTGCTCATTAAGTGGTTTCAGACCAAACCCTGCAGGCCGCATTGGCTCCACAAGCCTTGTATTATGGTCAGCTTGTGGAGAGGAAAAGTAATTCGGGGCTTAGAAGAATATCAGACGTTGAGTAATGGACTCGGAGAGGGACCTGAGCTCAACTCTGTGTCAAAACTTGCAGCGGAGCTGAAATAAAGTTGCCCGCAGCGCTTGCTAAGTGATGCAAAACTGCGGTGTGTTTAGAGTTCCTGACTCGTGCCTGTGAGTGAGAGTCAATTTGGCACCAAGTTAATTACCTATACACACAGCTCTATTTGATGATGATTAAAGCCATACACACACCTGCCCAGACACTGCCAGTCGCCAGCCACAGTAGTTAAGGAGACATTAAAGGTGATGATTATTAGATGATAATAAATGAAAGGCTTTAAAGCCCTGGTAAAGGTAAACAGTATAGATAGAAGCAGAGTCTCATATAGGAAGACAAGATTTCTCTGCAAAAACCACGTAATTATTCCTATTCAAATGACCACCCTGGGGCAGAACACAAATGATAGCTTTCAGTTTTGTTTTTGATTGGGAAAAACATGAAAGGTCTCCTTAGATTCTGGGCTCTTGTTGGTTGTTGAGGGCTACATCAATCGTACAGTGTTGCTATTATGATGAGAAAACCTCTTAATTCCAATTTTAGTGATCATGTTTCACAGTTTGATGTTTGGTGGCTTCAGGTTTTCACTTCAGCAGAAGGGCCAACCTCTCTAAATCCATTGGATAATGTCAAAAATGTTTTTGCCAAGGTCTGTTTTTAGCAAAAAACCTGAAACCTTTGGGGTTAACCTGATGTACATGCAAGCCAAATTGGCATCTCCCACTCTGTATTTTGGATATTAGATACACAAAGCCATTATTGAGGAATGCTTGCCAAAAAAGAGCCGTATTCAAAGGAGAGAAGTATGTCAAAAACATAACAGTTACATGGTTTCAGGTCTGTGTGCAGGAAAACTTCTTATTTGTGAGTCTAGGCTTGCTGTTTCAGAGTGTGCATCAGCAAACACAGCTTAGCTTCTGCCCTCTTTCCGCAAATTGGTCTCATGTGTTTGACATTGTGTTCCTGAGGCTAAGACGATCTCCTGAGCTGAATGGCCTAACTCAGACCTAATCAGGGACAGTCTGCAGTCTTTCCCTGCCTTCATTGAATTTTATATCTTTCTTTCTTTGCCATTTGCCACTTTACCATTTCACCTCTCTTTCAGTAAGTCTCAGATTGCACAGGATCTTCTCTTACTAGTCCATGAGCTAATCATTGCCAGCCAGCCTCACTAAAAAGGAGCAGATGCAGCAAACGAGACATTTAAAGCTTTGCGAAAAATAAAAGCTGGCAAATTTTGAGTCATCCCTATGATGAAACATTTAGTTAACAGTACGTTGGGTGGTCGCCTGTCTCTGCAGAAGTCTCTGGGGTTGTACCCTATCTGTCGTTATATCTCCATGTTGCCTGACAAGATCCCAGAGGAATAGCAGCCTCCTAATTCATTCAGAGGGGAAATGGCTCCATCCAATCTGATGCCACACAGACTCAGGAAATGGCCTGTTGTGATAAATACAGTATAAATGAGGGTGGGGAAAATTGCAGCACTATCACCAAATTTGCCAAAAGCTGTGCATTTGCTTTTGCTTGAGCAGTTGTAGAATCCCAGCTTTTCGTCTTAAATGCTGCTTAAAGCATCTATAATCAATATTTTTAGAATAACAATCAGTTCGCAATGTGTAATGTGAAAGAAGGCAAAGATCAGCCCTACACAGTGTTTTCGGAGTTATTAAGCTCAGTGTTTCTGTCAAGCTGCAGCTTGATTTGGTTCAATCTCGTCAATCTCCTAGGCCAAAACGGACAGCTCTGGCCTAGGAAAAAGCTCTTGAAATCCAATATAAATTAAAAGGCCATGTACACCTTTATTTCAAAATATTGAATAACAAAATGGTAATAGTGAATGGCATCATTATTTTCACAGCAGGCTATATATAAAAGATGGATAAAGCCACCATTGGTTTGTGTAATCCTGATTTAAAGCCTCGAGTTTAGCATTATAGCCGTTGCCATCTTGGTGTTTCTGAGCTCCAGAGGTGTTCCTTGGTACACAGCCTCCCTCTGCTGCCCTCAAGTGAAAAATTTAGTATAAGAACAGAGCTTCATCTTAAATGACTTTCCCATTTTATATAATAAGCCCCTAGCTGCCTTTGTGTTTTGTGGCAAGTAATCAAGCTGTGGTGTATACTTCTGCTGGGACAATTTCTCCTCCAAGACATGGAGAATGTACCAGATATTCACCCAAAGAGGTTAGCTGATGAAAGCTTTGGGGTTTTCCAAGTGCTCTTCACAAAACTAATACAAACAGTGATTTGACTGTTGTCTGCGTTTCAGTGTTGTGAGATCCATCTGTTCCTTTTTTTTTTTTTCTTCCTTTTTGCCTGTGAAAATGAGGTTAAATTGCCACTTGCATTAATGAGGTGGTAAATAAATGTCTTTTGTGTTTACACAAATGACCTCAAAAACCAGACAGTAAACTGGGGGCAAAGGGGTTCATTATCTCAAATCAGCCAACCGTGGAAAACAACATGTGGGGCCCTGTTTATGTGTGCATACGTCTACATATCAGTGCACATTTGTGTGTTTGCATTTGTTCTTAATTATTCGATACTTTACATGTGTCTTTTGGAGTGTGGTTGCATGCTTCCTTTAGAGGAAACCCCCAGGACTCCCCTTCAGGGCCTTTCAGACATCTGGTTGTTCATGGACAGCTCATATCCCTGAGTAATATGTGCTGTTAAGCCCCTGGGAGCCGCCGCTGTGCACATCATTACAACCCTCCTCAGGCTTTACTTGGAAGTTCACTGAAACCCTATCGTTTGGTTCAGAGGGGTACAAATATGCTGTATATCCTTTTATACTACTTCCTTCCCAGTTTGTCTCCCATCTGTTGCAGATTAGTCTTCAGTGTGTGTTTAGAGAGCAAAGCCCGTTGCTGAGCAGGACTGATAGTAAACCCAGAAGGTTTTAGTCAAAACTGTCAGGTAGGTCTGAATTAACAGAGAGGCCAACTGAGGATATGCCCGGCTGAGAGGAAAGACAAGGGGGTGGGGGTTTAAAGAGAGAAACAGACAGGGAGAGGGTGAGACAGGCTCCAAAATTACACAGCGAGCCCACCAAACGGTGCGTCTGTTTACCCATGAACCTCAGGCCCGCTACTCGAGGGTCAGTGTGGAATGCCAACATCGGCTGCCTGGCCAAATTCAACCACAGTCACTGAGAGAGGAGGGAGAGAAACACCCCACAAAATGGCCAGTCACGCCACTTTCCCTGTGATAGCGAGTTTATTTAAGCACAGAGCTCAAAGCAACTTTCATGTAGCACATAGTCTCGATATCTGTCGCCCCCGTGGCATCCAAACCCGTCAGCAAAATGTTTGTGTTGCCATGCAGAGTTAGGCCGATATCACTCAGCTGTTTCGTTATCATTCTCCTTTCAAAATCTCCAGTAAAAGTCTACACAAACGGGGCTTCTGGAATGCGTAGTGAAACTAAAGGCTGTATGGTTTCACATACACACCCTTCTCCGACTTGACGCAGCTTTGAGAACTGTGCCAGCCCATGCAGGCCAAACTGCAGGCCGAGTGTGACAAAGTGCCCGGGGCTGCGAACTTGGTCAGACCCGTCTTTCCCAGCTCTTGTTATGTTTCCAGTGCTAAATTATGGGAAAGTGAGGGTGCCGGTTGTGTAATGCACAGCCGGTTTATGTGTGTGTGTGTGTGTGTGTGTGTGTCTGTGTGTGTTTGTCTGTTCTGCTTGACTGATGTGCCATCCCTCCAGGGTCCTGTCATTAAGCCTCTGTGTACACAACCCCAATCCCTGGCCTACATCTATCTCTTATACAAAATTCATGGGGGACTTGCACATACACACATACACACACAACACCAAAAGCTTTCCCATACTAAATGTGATGCAACTCCTTAGGTTGTCTTGCAGGATATGTCATCAGACGTAGCTGTTTTTACATTTGCGTCTCCCTCTTTTTGTTATTTTTAATTTTTTCATTAGGAAATGCTTGCATCTCGGTTTGAGTGGCATAGCTCATTAAAAGCCCAGATTTATCTGTTTCTTTTGGCTGAAACGTGTGACACATTGTAAATCAGTCAAATTGATACTTACAGAGAGCGAGGGGAACTTTTTGAAATAGCAATAACAATGCTGAGTTAAGTCAACGTTGAGGAGATCAGTAAGAATAATAAAACAATCTACTTTGAGCCAGTACATCTGGATGGTGTGACTTTTACTTCTCTGTTTCCAAGAGCAAGATAAGCAGGGTCCTTTTACTGTAGTTTGCCACCCGGTATGTGGGCTATCTTTGCGACTTTTTGTCACGAATAGCTTTTATTTCTTTTAAAAAAAATGTGTAGACTTTACATCAGAAGTCTAATCAGAAACTCTGATTTTCTTGCCATTCAAGTAAAGCAAATCAGCACCACATTTCCCCTGTTAACAAATACAAGGCAATCTGGTTCCTGACGTTTTTCATCTTCATCATCAGTCGCTCACTCACCTCTGTTCTGTCCGAGCTATAAATATCTGCCTGTTCTTTCTCTTGTATGGAGACTCCAGTTTGTATGAGAGGCAATGTGATAGCATTTTTTTTTAAATTTTTTTATTAAGATACTTCAAACCCACACACACTCCTTTCAAAGCCTTGGTTAAAATGTCTTCTGGCCTGGCTTTTATTAAAGAAGGAATGCATCACTTAACAATATCAAATTAGAGTTGGATGGGAGGCACAAGACTCTTTTCTCTCCATTCTGTGTTGCACACATACACACACACATAGCAATAGAATGACAATATGTTTGGCTTCCTGATGTATTACTGTTCTTCCATTGTGTTTCTCACTGATCTACTTCGTCATTGCAATGGAGTGTAAAAGTACTCTCTTATTTAACACAAACTCATCACATTTAAAAGCCAGACTGATATATGATAGTAAACCAGCTAAGGCCCACCTGTGCTGCCTAAATATGACTAAAATTGGGAAGATTTTGTTAGATTTGACAGGTAAAATGTATCCCAGATGTGCTGAACACAAATATAAACAGTGCAGGAAGAGCACTGTGTACACTGTATACTGCTCCCAAGGTGTGCTGTTTAATGCTAACACCATGCACTCTCTGAAGAGGAGTGTGTGACTTCAAATATCACTTGTATGTGGTGTTGCTAACAACAACATGCACCATAGAAACAGTAGGAGCCAAGTCCCTGCTAACAGAATTAATTTTAGTGGCAATGAGCCACTGGATAATCACAGATTAATTCAGAAATTGCAGGATTTTAGAGTGTCTTTTTGTTATAGGTACAAGAATCAATGCAATAATGTACATACAGCTATATAATGTAGCTGTAGAGCAGCTATCTTTATACGTTTATTAATTGCAGAATAATTCATTTTTATCATTATCAACTATTGTTTTTCCACAGTGGCTATATAACCCCTTAAAACTCTCACTGAACAGTTTGTATCCAATAGGACATGTTGGCTTGGCAAGACATTTTATTCTACAGTGACAGCTGGATTCAGGTTATGGGACATATTAAGCAGTTTAAATAACAAATCGTGGTACAAATGGGAGTAATGTTGGGGAGAAACCTCTCTACTATTTTGAACAAACTAATTTATCCCTGAAATAGCACAATTTTTTAGCACACTCTGCATAATACACATAAAAATACATAACAACATGTTGATTGTATGAATAGCAAAGAGATTTGCAGAAAATCCTCTTGAGACGTAGAATAACTTTCTACATGTGCAGGGTTGTAGGCAGCATCGAGAGCATATTAAAGGTTGACAGGTACAAATTTAAAGTTGAATAGTAGCAGTATTCAAGGAGTGTTTTTATTTTGCATTGATTAATGCAAAATGAAATACCGACCATTGGGAAGAGAATAAGTCAGCTCGAATTTCCAAACTTAGTACAATCCCAAATAGTGTAATTTTTCTTCCTTAATTGCAAACTGAAAATTAGAGCCCGACCAATATAGGATTTTTGAGACTGATACCGATATTTGGTGATTTAAAAATCCGACATTACGATATATCGGCCAATATAGTTTTTCTTTCAGACATATAAAATATAAACAGACTTCCCTAATATTCATGTCTAGTTATTTATTTACTCATTTACATTCTGCCCAGCTGTGCTCGGATCAGCTAATTGTTGTGTTTGTGGTGTTCCAAACTTGTCTTGCCTACATGGAAATTGCAGACTGCCCTCTGGTGGACAAACTATGCAACATCAACACTCATAACGCGTTTGAAGGCTGTCTCTCCCATCTCTTCTTTAGTTTTTAATTTTCGTTTATCAGCCTTTATAAATGCTGATACTGACAGATTGGCAAATAGCTAATATTGGCCCGCCCATTGATAAATTGGCCGGGCTCTACTGAAAATATTGTATAAAGCAGAAGAATCAGGACAGGACACAAAAAATTATGTCATCAGCTTGGTACTTTTTTGAAGAGACATGCTCCATGTGGAAAAGTTTTCTGTCCCATCAAGGAATACACAAAGATGTCTGAGGGGTGACTGACAGCGTGAATAGAGTTGAATGGAATAGAACAGTGGAGTCATAATGGATGTGAATTGAGACATGGGAATCAGTAAAGGGTGTATCTACAGCTCAGTACCCCCAAACTGGGTGGAAATGTTCCTTTTGGTAAAGTTAGTAAAAATAGAGTGATAATTTACTTCTGCCATAGAAAAATCTTTGCTGTCCTTAAGTAAACCTTAAAAACCTTTAATAATCCTTAAATAAACAACTCTTGCTAGCAGATTTGTAAAGGTGTTCCCAGGCACACGTGCTTCAGGCTAAATGGTAATATAAAATAAACCAATATGGTCACAATGGCAAAGCAAACATTCTCATATTATGTAAGTATAACATTTACCATATTACCATGCAGAATCTCATTGTTGAGCAAGTTACTGGTTAGACACAAGCAAAGAGTGATGGGAATGACTTTATTTTCCATAAACTGAAATGTTAAAGAAATCAAAACTCTGACCAGATGATGGAACTAGATCACTGCATTATTCATTAGGTTGGGAACCATGAATATCTATACAGCCAGTCTTTTGCCACTCAGTGTTGAAGTAGTTCACAGGACAAGTTAAGATTTTGATCTACTGGTGACTACAAATCAGAGCATCAACTGAAAATTTTTCAGTTTCAATTGTAGTTGGTAAAATTAGGGCTATGAACAGGAAGAACAAGTGTAGCTTCCAAACTCAGTGCCTACTAATGCTCCCATCACAGTTGACAAACCCTGCATTTTATAGCACTTTTATTTCCCCCTCTATTGTCCCAGAGGTGTGTAGGTAACGCCCTGCGGTGGCTAACACATCTCAGCAGAGGGTTTTATAACTTGAAAGTTAAATTACACTCAACCAGGAGTGTCAAGGTATATTAACACTGATCTGGCAAAACCTCTTGAGTTTCCCCACACTTCCACACACCTGATTTGCAACGGCGAGTCAGCCTGGTGGGCCTTGTTAGCGAGGGCTAAAGCTCCATTTCCTGGTGTGAAAGGCTGCTGAGAGGCGTCTGTCAGCGTGAATAGAGCTGAATGGAGGAATTGTAATGGATGTGAACTGACAGGTCACAGTGTGAATCAAAACTATGCATGTAAGCTAGTTTGTCAACTGCTGTTTAGCTAAAGATTGCTAAAGGCTGTATTTTCAAGTCAAATTAAGGGGTTTGTCTCATGAGAGCTGATGTCAATAACAGAGTCATACTCACCAGCATTATAAGTGAAAGAAGACATTTCTCAACCAAAAAAACATGTTTCGCTTTCATAATTTGGTTTATTTGTCTGACCAGGAGGAGACACAAACCCAGCCTCAGGGGGTCACAAGTTAGTGTACTCCTAGTGCCTGTCCCAAGCCCGGATAAATGGGAGGGTTGCATCGGGAAGGGCATCTGCCATAAAAGCCTGTGCCAAATCAAACATGCAGATCCATCCGCTGTGGCAACCCATTGGGAAATGAGGGAACAGTCGAAAGTACCTCTCTCTGTTTGTGCCTGTCAGTTTTAGGCCTGTAGTGTTACTTGTTGTGTTAGGATCTTTTCTTTAGGCAGTCAGTGAGTAGAAAGTAGTTGAATGTCTTGCTCAAGGCGTTGGTTTGAAGCACTTCTTTAAAAGCAAACTGTCTGATCCCTTTCCCCATCAGAATAGGGAGTAAATGGTAAATGGACTGGTACTTGTATAGCGCTTTTCTACTCAGTTTCTGTGTACTCAAAGCGCTTTACACTACAGGCCACATTCACCCAGTCACACATACATTCATGCAGCACTTTTATCTATACTTAAGTGCTTACTAACATTCACACACACTCACACTCCGATGAATCCATCAGGAGCAACGTGGGGTTCAGTATCTTGCCCAAGGATACTTCGGCATGCAGACTAGAGGAGCCAGGGATCGAACCACTGACCTTCCAATTAGTAGATGACTCGCTCTACCTCCTGAGCCACAGCCGTAGTTAACACAATGAGCATAGATTAGCACTGAAAGTTGCCATTGAAGACAATAACCTTTGGAAGACATAGTTCTTGCCTTAAAAGTCTACTGTATGTTTGCTTTAATCCTGGAGAACTATTTGCACAATCTTGTATATTTCATCATGTATTTGGTCTTTACGCTGCTTTAACATCAGGAATGGTCTCCACACTCTGTTGAATTTGGCTTTTATGACAACCTGTCCTGCAGCATGTTGAGACATGTCACTGTCCCTGCTGATTTCTCTTTTGCACAACCAAAGGGCGATTTCCCCAGATATTAGCATTCTAAGGGATCAGGTAAAGTGTTGCCCCTTGGGGAAGAAACACTGCTGACAGAGTGGAGGTGTGAATGAGTGTTATAAATGAAAATAGAGAAGAGAACTGCTGGAATGGAGCATCGTTTGCTTTGTAACCCTTCCCTCTACAATGAAGGTCAAGAAAAGGCTGAATTACCAGACAAGTTGTGTTCCAATAGATAGATTAAAAAAATGTGCAGCGAGAAGGAGTAAGTAAGAGTGCTGTGTGTGTTTGTGTGCGGCCAATGTGTAGTCTAGACTCTTGGATTTCAAGTTAAGAAAAGGCCAGTAGATCTTGTCTGAACCCCGGTCCAAAGCTTATGCCAAGGAAAGAAAACTCTGCACACAAAGTCCTTTGAGACTTGATCAAAAGGTTTCTGTCCAAATTGCCTCTGACTTTACTGAATTTAGACCGATATTTTGGGCCAGTAATGTTACTGGATATCAGCCAAGGGTGTGTAAAAGGAATTGAGAACCTGTGCTCTAGTCAGTTCTCATTTAAAGTAAGTAGGTTTTACCTGTTGTAGAACATATAAGTTCTGACTTTAGCTGTTTTTGAAAAGTAACATAATGCTGAATAACACAGGGTACTTGCATTTTACAACATTAAAAAGAGTCCAGTTTTAATGAAATCAGCTGTGTGTGATTTTCATGCATCTGTGCTCATGCACTAAGCCCTGGGGTCAAATGTCACTGCATAAACCCTCCATTAGTAAGTTCCTAGTCATCAGCCTAAAACGTGAATGAAGCCTGAGCATCATCTTTTCAGCATATTTGCTGAGTGCTAAAACATGACATCTTTGCCTTTTAATGACTTACAGCCATTAAAAATGTATTGTGAAGCAACAAAGCTGCAGGATAATCATGTTATGTGGACAATAGCATGATGCTTCTTTATCTTACTGAGACAAAGTTCAGGTGCTTGTGAGGTTAAGATCCTAAACGTTTAAAATCCCAAGAAGAATGATGCAACTTTAATGTCTCTATCCATCATGTTTTTTTAATCTACAGCAGATTAACAAACTAACACCAGTAAGATTAAGAATAAAACTTAATTGAAAATAATTCCTGAAAGTTTCTGCTCTGTCACACCCTCGTTTCTCTCTAGGAAGAGGCAGAGGAGACGGCAAGGTCAACTGTCCTCTTGTGTTTTCTAAAGAACCATAGGTCTCTGGCCACAAGCCCAGACCCTGTCTGAAAGGCAGATATCTGCCCATTGTCTGGGATAAAGCCACTCATTCTCGGACCTGTCCTCCATTCAACCAGGAGCATTCCTCACCTGCTCATTGGCTGTTTTCATTATCTGAATTAAGTTCCTGTCTGCCACAAAAATAGATTCCCCTCTTTACTGGTCTACCTGAAATAAGATTTGCGAGCCTTTTGAAATGCATATCCAGATAAATATCTTGGGAAACTTAATGCACATCTCTCTCAGGGTTAAACACAAAGTGGCTTTTGCAGAGTGGTGCCAAGACCCTAGAAAACTTAAGAGCTTTTCTGAAAGGTTTGCCCTCTGACTGGACTGCCAAGCATCGCTGTCTCTTCTCTCAATTTCAAATATGCGTTAGTATGCCAGGAAAGAAGGCAGCGTTGGCAAAACACATAGACAGTCCCATCTTTGAGCACACAGAGATTCCCATTCTCCATCTCATTCTCCTAAGCTAATTAGCTAACTGAGTTATTTCTCATTTGTAACAGGTAATCCGACAAGTGACAAACAGCTCTTTTGCCCTCTCTGCAAGTGACTTTCTGGGGTCGTCAGAGGAGAAGGCGTCTTTGTCTGTTGGACAATCGAGTAAACTCATTTGTCATTTTTTGACTCTTGAAATGAAGCCGTCGCTGCTTTTCATCCTTTCACAATGACGGATGGTGCTGAGCTTGTCCAAATAATCACATCAAACTTCCCTAGGCACATCCAGTGAATTCTGTTTGCATACAGATTGTTCTTCTTTGTTGGTTTCATGCAACCCCCCCCC
>VUQI01004217.1:26324-56230 GCA_015106735.1 Paratilapia polleni | reverse complement strand
TAGTCAAAGTCTGGATATAAATCTGACTGAGATGCTTTGACATGACCTTAAACAGACCGTTCATGCTAAAAAACCCTCCAGTGTGGCTGAATTGAAACAATTCTGCAAAGAAGTGTGGGCCAAAATTCCTCCACAGTGATGTGAAAGACTCATTGCCAGTGATCACAAATGCTTGATTGCAGTTCTTGCTGCCAAGGGTGGCACAACCAGTTATTAGGTTTAGGGGGCGATTACTTTTTCACAGAGGGCCAGGTAGGTTTGGATAGCTTTTTTCCCTTAATAAATGAAATCATCATTTAAAAACTGCATTTTGTATTTACTCAGGTTATCTTTGACTAATATTTAAATTAGTTTGATGATCTGAAACATTTAAGTGTGACAAACATGCAAAAAACTAAGAAATCAGGAAGGGGGTAAACACTTTTTCACAACACTGTATGTGTAGGGGAATGAGCTCAGTGTGGGGGAATTTGACATTGATGCAAATTATTAAGCACCACCAGTAATAATATTTTATATTTTGAGACATTCTGAAAACTGAGTTAACAGCTGTTAACAATTTTGGTTACTGCTTGTATAGACACAAGCAGTAACCAAAATTCTTCACAGCACAGCACAGCTCAGCACCCAGCATAGACGCTGGGTGCTGAGCTGTGCTGAGGCAGAATCATGGGTGTGTTAGCATCTTGATGGAGGTTACTAGGCAGAAGGACAGCACTGGAGACCTTCTAGCTGTTATTACACAAAGGAACTCAAAGTTGCATACACAATGGTGGTGTTTTTGTATGTGATTTTTTTTAGGCAAATTCAAAGACACATCTGACCAATCACAAATGTGTTTATCACTAAAATAAGGTGTCAGTGTGGACTGTCTTCTTTGGACATACGTACCCAAACATTTGGCTTCTAAGGTGAGTTTTAATCTAATTGTAAAAGAAGTTAAACTGTTGTTTAAACTGTCTCAGTAACTACATATTTGGACTCTTCATACCATTAGGATTCTTCTGACATATCACAACGTCACAAGTTTATCACTAAGAGTTGTCAAGATAATACCACCTGATAGCATATGCACTGTGAAATTCAGTTATAAGAGAAAAAATACTTCTAATATATTGAAGCATATAACCAAATCGATACAATAAGAACAGTAATAAAGTAATATCATCTTGTTATATATGTTTCTTTACAAAAAGGGAACAAGTTCTCTGTATGTTGGAAATATAAGGTTCTTGAGTTCAAATTCTGATCATGGCAGAGATGCATCTTTACCCTCCTGTGCTTGAATTTACTCCTGATAAGAGGTACCATCTTCTGGCTCTCTGCAGTGATTAAATGCATGCGTTCTTGGTTTGATGGTCTGCTTCAACAGGGTAATTTATATTAAGGAGAGTGAGAAAGTGCTGACCCTTTATCTAAGGGAACATTAAGAAGTCTTTGTGTTCAACAGAATTTTTTCTGGGCACTGCCAGCAGTTTCTCACAACTGTAAGTATTACATAACAAACTTATTAGAGTAGCCAGTATGTTCACTTTAGTCTACCATCTACCATATAAATTGAGAGTATTCTCATGTCTCATATCAATGGTAATCAGAAACGCATGACATAAGGGAAGCAATTCAAGTATGTGGCCACAGTGACCAATTGCATGAGCTACAACACTTCTATTCCACAAAATGTTTATGCCATTGATTCAATATTCTTAATTTTGTTCAAAAAAAAAGAAAAAAGACATCTTTGGTGGCAGACCCATTCCAAAAAGGTATAAATGGTTAGGACAGATCGCTAATTCTAAACATAACTTGCTAACTTCTTCTAATACACGTCTAACTAACACAATCTGATTTTCTTTACTTCCTCAAGAAGTGAATTCTCCACTTGGCCTTTTATACAATAGAGTATTCCCAGCTTTCTATTTTAGTTTGGAGCATGGTTGACATGAGTTTAAAAGTCATTATTTCCCTCGCAGTTTTTAAGTCTGGTAGGTGTGGAGCACCTACTAAACCATCATTTCCACTATTCTGAGGATATTTTATTTGAGTTTTTTAAGGTTGCCAGAGCTGTTCAGCTTACCAGTATACAAACTCTGCATAAAATCCCAAATGAGGCATGTAACGCTTGAGTTACATACAAACTCAAGAAGTTTAAAAAGGACTAAAAGGATTGTCATTTGTGTAATTGGAGGAGGGCAATGGAAAGCACACACATCCTAGGGGTAATGGAATATTCTGCAGCTTTGTTTGCTCTCTCCTACCAATCAGAAAGCTGCTGATCTTGTGACAGGTGTAAGCAGGCATTGTGATGCAGGAGAGCTTAGTGCGAAGCAGTTAATGGATCAAATAGCAAATGCTGAGCTGAAGTCCACCACCAGGAAGAATCAATAAATGTATTCTTGGGCTTGTAGCTTGTGTTCTGTGTAGGAGGTGGACTGCAGGATGTCAAGTAGGTGGTCTGCGAAGATGATTCAGGGAAATCAACACAGGGTTTTTTAAAGGGCTTTATGACCACTGAGGTTACCTTGATTTGTTGTAGTCACTCA
This sequence comes from Paratilapia polleni, assembly GCA_015106735.1. NCBI lineage: Eukaryota > Metazoa > Chordata > Actinopteri > Cichliformes > Cichlidae > Paratilapia > Paratilapia polleni. The sequence goes on along the minus strand of VUQI01004217.1, from coordinate 53,690 downwards.
GCCTTTTGCTGCAGTTTTGGATGTGGTTTAATGGCATGCTCAAACAACCTAATGTATCACAAATAGACTGCAACTAGTGTTCATCTTTGTGCTTCTACCAAAACATAAAAGAGACTGCAATCAATAAACAATTAACAAATCTCATTTATGATGCAGTTTGAGTAGGAAAAAAAGAGGACAGTGAGGGAAAAAACACATTTCAAAGAAATTGTATATAATGGCTTTGCAACAGATATAGTGCACCCTGTATGGGTTGACTACGTTTCTGTTGAGCAGGATGTCTGTAGTTAATTCTCCATGGTGTCAATATGACGTTATACTCACAGAAATTTGAATGAAATGGATTATAGTGTTGTGTAAATGGGATGGTGCTGAAACAATTATCTGTTTGCCTAGAGGACATATAGCAAACATGATCCATGACACGTCATGTGAATACCTGTTTTTAAACAATGCTATGGAATGATTTAATATTACCTTCTTTCTTTGTGTAGTTATTACAACACCATGTAAAGCTGTTGACTGCCGTTGTGGTGACACAAGCAGTAGATTAAGCCTTTAGGCTAAAAGGTATGTCAGCACAGGCTGTGTTTCTCCCAAAAACATCCTGTGTTTAACTAGACCACACACAAGCACACATACACACACACACACACACACACACCACAGGTCACTTTTCATTCAATATGCAAATTGAAAGTGCAGTTCATTTGCTGATGAAAGAGGATTCATGCTCAATTATATCTTAATGGGTTGGATATAACAGCATGCTCAGGTCAGCGTATTTTTATTAGATGATTTTTTATTAGGTCAAATGAGACTTAAATTTCTTAAATCAGCTGAAGCAAAACTGAACTAACCTGACCCGAGCAGTCAAACTACACACACAAGCAGGCATGCACATGCACTTCTCTTTCTAATTGCCTGTTTCCTTTTTTTTTTCCTCTCATTTTTTCTCTAAAATTAATATGCCTGCTAATGCCCGCATGCACAAACCACAAGGCGAATTCCAGGATTAATTTCGAGGGAAACAAACGCGCACGTGGGGCAGACAATAGAGGGCGTGAGTGCGCTTGAAGCGGGTGAGTGTCGATGCCTCTGAATGTTAAGCACATTGGCCCACGAGCACTTACGCACTCGCAGCTCCTCGTGCTGCTGAGATAGAGAGATGGAGAAACCGAGAGGGAAAAGAAAAGTCAGTGGGAGATGGGGGTAGAAACGGAAACATGTCACCTCTCTCTGCCGTTTGTCAGTCTTTGTTTACTCTGTCAGCAATAAACTGTTCGCTAATGTCTGGCGCACAGGGCGCACTCCGTCAATAATGTTATGTTAGGGGGAACTCCCTGCTTCCAGACCGGGAAACAAACGGGGTTGGCTGGCCCTGTAACAAACGGCCTGACTGGCTTGGAAATTAGAAATGCAAAGGCGATGTAGTAGAGCAGCAACGTGGAAATCCCGGTAGTGTTCAGCAAGCAGCGGACCGATGCTGCATTGCGCTTCTCACCGAGCAGGTCGCTCGAGAGACAACATCTTCACATCAGTGTGTGAACCTTTGTGAGTAGACTGTGTAAGAGGTAGTGAATGCCAATAAAGAAACAACCGAAATATCTCTGAACAATAAAATAAAAAATACAAACTGGGGTAAAGACAAATCCCAAAAAGTGGTAGACAGCATATTTAACACTTTTTGTTAACCTAGGCCTATTTATTTATGTATGTTTTTATATATTTGCAACATACAATAATCGGTTGCAGTAGTGCTTTGTGGTAGGGAACTATAGGCTACAATTGGCACAAGCCATGCAACTACGCTTTGCACTATTATAAATATTACACCAATTTCTCATTGCGTGAGAGCGCATAGGCTGTGTCAATTTCTGCTCCTTTCAGAAAAGAATGAATGAAGCCTTCTACACTTGCCTCTGCAAAAGAGCTGCACCAGCAGAAATATGACTGAGTACTGGGCTGACTTGTATTAGAGCCAGATCACTCTTTTTTTTCCTATCCGTCTCTCTTGTCCTTTGTATGAATATGTGAATAAAGATATTTCCCCACCAGGAGCTGTCAGCAGCCCGGACACCAAGCCATTTAATCTTCCTATATGACAGGAAGGGGGTGAGGTCTGTCCCCGGTAACCGACATACACACACAGCGACCCAACACCGCCTCTGCTGCCTCTCCCGTTACAGCTCAGCGATCGAGTTACGCGGCCGGGGAAAATGTTGCAGTAAGGCAAGGCGAGAGAGAGAGAGAGAGAGGGGGAGCGAGAGAGAGAGAGAGAGAGAGAGAGAGAGACTGCACCATCGCTGGAGACCGGAGGCAGCAGCAGTCCCGAGCAGTGCAGGTGAGAGGAAAAAAAGCCAGAGGAGGAGGCGCGTGTGGAGGAGTGAGAGAGAATGCGGGACTCTTGGAAAAAGACGCATCTACACTCGGTCCATCACCGAGACATCCATCCCGAACATGGGCTGCACAGGATTATGCTAAATTGATGCTGATATCGGGATATCCCCTTTAGCCCACCAACAGAGGCTCTGATTTTCTATTTTATGAGAAAATATATGATCAGAAAGTCGCCTTGAAAAACACTCCTCTCTCCACATAAGTTGCGTGAAGGAATCCGACTGCTTGGCACGTTGCTCCACTGCGGGAAAAAAGAGGAAAACGCAGCTGGATCTGAAGGTAAGAAAAGATTCAGTCTGGCAGCATCCCAAAGACTTGTTTCAAACAGATTTTTATTCTTTTTTGAGATGCGAGTTAATTTTCCTCGCCTTACGGAGAGCTGAGCGGTGTTTTTTTTTTCTCTTTCTTTCTTTTGTGTAGTGGTGCTGCATTGCAGTTTCTAACTGTGAAAAACGCGAGAAAAGCCCCTGTCCCAAATGTGACTGGAATAAAAAGAACTTACAAATGGTATTATGAACTGATAAGCGTCCTTGTCTGACAACGCTCCGGTTTATGGGGGTGAAAGAAGTGAGGAAAAGTGGATTAATCAAATTCTGATAAATTAGTTTTATTTTTCGCAGCAGGATGGATTCTTTTATATCTCTGTGGCTTAAACAGCCCAGCAAGATAGGAGTATTATTGGTATAGAAGTTTAAAAAAATCACTGAGTATAGCAGGAGAACAGATGAAAGAAGCCTGTACCACTGAAGTGAACTACAGTCAGTGCAGAAGCTTTTCCCCGGACCCCAGGCAGCAGTCCACAGAGAGTGATAGAGAAAGGGTAAGAAAGGATAAAGCAAACACCCACGCCGTGAGGTACACCAGAACATAAATAAAGAAGAGACAAGCCGCAGCTACGAGGCAGACAGAGCGGGAAGGAGAGAAGCGAGAGAAAGAAAGAGCCATGCAGAGGCTTGGTGCAGTGCACTCCTCCGCGGCGCAGGTTCTCAGCCTCGTGGTCTTAGTGCTGCAGCTGCTGACTCAGCTACCGGGTGCCGACTCAGCTCTCCGGTACCGGGTGGCGGAGGAGGGCCCACCTGACGTCAAGATTGGCAACGTAGCCACAGACCTTGGCCTCACAGCAGGTACAGGCAGTGGGGATGTCACCTTCGCCCTGGAGAGCGGCTCAGAGTACTTCAAGATTGACAATGTGACAGGTGAGCTGACAACAGGCCCACGGCGCATCGACAGAGAGAAACTCCCGCAGTGCCAGATGATATTTGATGAAAATGAGTGTTTCTTGGACTTTGAAGTGTCAGTGATCGGACCACTGCAGAGCTGGGTAGACCTTTTTGAAGGCCGTGTTGTCATAACAGACATCAATGACAATACACCTTCCTTCCCCTCACCTGTTCTGCAGCTCTCAGTTGAAGAGAATCGCCCAATTGGAACCCTTTACCTGCTTCCCACTGCAACAGACAGAGATTTTGGGCGAAATGGCATTGACCGTTATGAGCTCATTCAGGATGGTGGGGCTGGGTCAAGTTCATCAAGACGCACAGCAGGAGGAAACCCCATTACTAGAGTAGATGGGCTTGGAGACCGGAGGGGTAGAAGTGGGGATAATGGGGGAGGAGCTAGAAGCAGTGTGTTTGAACTGCAAGTGGCAGATATACCAGATGGTGAAAAACAACCACAGCTCATTGTGAAAGGCACATTAGACCGTGAGCAAAAAGACTCATATGAGCTCGTCCTCAGGGTTCGAGATGGAGGGAACCCACCACGTTCCTCCCAAGCTCTGCTTCGTGTTTCCATCACTGATGTGAATGACAACAGCCCACAATTTGAGAGGTCTACATATGAAGCAGAAATGGCAGAAAATGCCCCTCCAGGTACACCTGTCCTCCAGGTCAGAGCTTCAGACCGTGACATTGGAGTCAACGGGCAGGTGGAGTACGTCTTTGGAGCTGCCACTGAATCTGTCAGGCGACTCCTTAGGCTGGATGAAGCAACTGGATGGCTGAGTGTTCTTCACAGGATCGATAGAGAAGAAGTGGCACAACTGAGGTTCACGGTAATGGCCAGGGACCGCGGTCAGCCTCCCCGCACTGACCGAACCACAGTAGTTTTGGCTGTTCGGGATGAAAATGACAATGTCCCTGTTGTAGAGATCCGAAAAATTGGCCGGATCCCTGTACGAGATGGAGCCTCTTTAGTACCAGAGAATGTGCTGGTGGACACACCAGTAGCTCTGGTTCAGGTGTCAGACCGAGACCAGGGAGAGAATGGAGCTGTGACTTGCACAGTAGTAGGAGATGTCCCATTCACACTGAAGCCAGCTGGTGAAACAGCACTCCCACCCCCACCTGCAGATGACGCCTTTGACAGGTAAGACATACAAAAGTTAACCATAGTAAATTATACCAAATCTTGACAAGTTAAAAGTAAAGGCGCCAGGATAAGTGCTTATCATTAAGCATTTGCTGAACAACACTGAATCAAAGACTAGATAATAAGTTACTTGGGTACACACTGTTAGATAATGAACCTCTATCCTAATAATGAGTCCTTGCCAAAGGATGGTGAGCATTTTTTTAGAGAACAAAAAACAGTAAGTAATGTTTGGTAATTATGAAGTAATGATGCATTTCAAATAAAAGTTCAATGTGATACACAACTTTACTTAAGTGGGGGACAGAACATTAACAAACAGCTAGATTATTAGCAAATAACATCTGTTTATGTGCCATTAAGCACCTGATTCAAAATTACAAATAACTTGCAACAGGTCATTATTTATGAAGAAAAGGGCCATATACATAAGACACTAGTGCCTTAAAATTCCACTGAACACAAGTAACGTACAGTTATGTAACGCTGTCTACAGTGATTGATTCAGTTATCCTGGAGCCACAGACAGGTGACAAATCAAAGAAAAACCAAAACCCTTGATCCATATAGTCAGAGGTTCTGCTGGCTCTGTCATGCTATGGGGGTCATATTCCTGGAAGGGTTTGAGTCCACTTGTTCCCTTTGAAGAAAGGGTCTCTAAAAATCAATACATAGTTGTTCTGAGTACTCACCTTTATCTTATGATGAAATATTTCTATCCTGATGGCCCTCATCCATAGGGCACAAGGGGTCATTAAATGGAGATCTCAACCCAATTGAACACCTATGGGAGATTTTGGACCATATGTGAAGATGTCATTCTCTAGCACATTATCAAAACACCAGATGAGGCAATATTTTTCCATTAGTGTTTTAGACACTTGTAGAATCAAGGCCAAGGTGCATTGAAGCTGTTCTGGCAGCACCTTTTGGCCCACCACCCTAGTAAGATGCTTGTTTTGTTTTGTTTTTTATTTGTTTTTGTTTTTTTCCTTTAATTTGTCACGCCTCTGTATCTGTAAACTATACACTAATGTGAAGATAGTTCTTGAATTAACCACTGGTATCTCCCCAGGTATGTACTATATAAATATTTGTGAAGTGTTAACATGATTCAGAAATATACAGCGTATGAAAATGTATATTCCCCTGTGTTTTCTAACATTGATAACTACACATTCAGCAAGCCGTTTCCATCTAGGTATCTGTTTTTCACAGAGAATTGTTGTTACATGCAAATTTCACTTAAGCTTAGTTCAAGTAGTGTCACTCATTCACTAAAACTACAAAGTAGTGAGGCTGTCTTACAGTCGTAAACTTTAAGCATCAATATTCATTAGGGTTAAGGGTTTTATACTTTTAAATAATATTATTCCAGCAGCGGTGACTACAGATGTCAATGCACTTCAGTCAATTGTAAGAACATTCCCTTAAGCTATTGAATGGAGGGAGTGAGGAAAATAGACAAAGCCATCTTAGGATATTACTGTTAGTACAAGACACCTGTAAAATGAGGTTGGTGGTTTTATTGAATGTAGGGCTGTCCTTGACTAAAGAAATTTGTCAAAGCAATAATGATAAGAGGTCTTCAGCAAATCAATACATTGTTTTAATTGAAGTGTCACAATCACAGTTTCTCCATTATTACTGTCCCTTTGCAGATCACTGCACTGATCCAGGGAGGTGTCTTTAAATCTAATCATTATTAAAGTAGCAAATGTTAGAGTTGATTGACAGAAAAATGCAACTATTTGACAGATGGTTAATTTTCAAGCAAAAAAACAAATGATTTCTCTAGTCCCATCTTTTTAACTCAGTGGCTGTCGAAAGGAGTGACATTTTTACAATATAATACAATATCCCCCATAAAAATACCAACACAGTAGCTACCTAACTTTCTGCAACACCTGGTGACTCAGGGCTAAATTTTATAAGAAACATCATTATTTGTCTACACAGGAGATGAGACCTATATCATTTCTATGTAAGATGTCTATTGCATTCATGATTTTTTTTCTATTGTTTTCACAGGAACAAGAAAAAATACTTCTTACATACTTCTGCCTTGCTGGACTATGAGGCCACAAAAGAGTACAGTGTAACAATTGTGGCTGTAGATTCCGGCAGCCCCAGTCTGTCCAGTAACAGCTCACTGATGGTGCGAGTGGTAGATATCAATGACCATGCCCCAACCTTTGCTCAGAGTGTTGTGGAGATCCACTTTGCTGAGAACAACTCTCCTGGTGAAAGGGTAGTCACTGTTGTAGCTACAGATGCAGACAGTGGCAAAAATGCTGAAATTGCATACTCGTTGGACCCTGCTGCTAATGGACCATTTTACATAGATGCAGACAATGGAGATATCCGTGCCACTGGAGTTTTGGACCGTGAGCAGCGAGAGCGATATGAACTACGGATTATTGCAAAGGACAAAGGCACCCCATCTCTACAAGGCTCTGCAACTGTTGTTGTTCAGGTGACCGATCGTAATGACAATGCACCAAAGTTTGTTCAGGAAATCTTCACATTTTATGTCAAGGAGAACCTGCTCGCCAACAGTCCAGTTGGCATGGTCACTGTGACTGACGCTGACGAAGGCCAGAATGCAGAACTTAGTCTTTTTGTAGAGATGGATGGAGTTGATGAGAAGAAGACAGGGGAGAAAATGGAGGAAGAAAATGGTGAGAAAGAGCATGAAGAGTTGTTGTTCTCCATTGAGAACAACACTGGAACTATCTTCTCTTCTGCATCGTTCGACCGTGAAAAGCTTTCCACCTACACCTTCCGTGTTCGGGCTGTGGATGGAGGTGAGCCTCGCAAAACTGCTACTGCCACGGTCTCACTTTTTGTGACCGATGAAAATGACAACGCCCCCTCAATCACCTCTCCAGCCAACGAGTCCTACACCCTCCTACCACCTGCTAGCAGTGCCCGCACCATTGTCAAAACTGTAACAGCCATAGACTCAGATATGGGCCCAAATGCCGACCTTCACTACTCTCTAGTAGGAGGAAATCCCTTCCGACTGTTTGAGATTGGCCACAACAATGGAGTGATCACCCTAGCAGAGCCTCTGGAGCGGCGCCACAGAGGTCTACATCGTTTGGTGGTCCAAGTCAATGACAGTGGCATTCCCTCTCTTTGTGCCACTGCGCTGGTTCATGTCTTCATTAATGAGAGCTTGGCTAACGCTACGCTAGTGGATGCACAGGTAACTTCAAGTATTAAAATACTCTTTTTCAAACTGATAGATGGGGATTTCTGTTATAAAGTACATTAAAGTTCAAGCTCAAGGACTTAAAGTGGAAGGCATTATGAAACCTACTGTCCCATTTTGGTGTGTGCAAACTTCAGTTGTTCCACACTGTTGGTAATGATAACAAATGTTGACAGTGATGGTACTGTCCCTTTGGTCTACTTAAATGGCCACAATGATGACACATCACAGTGGAGGAGGCTGGTAATGACTGATTGTAGCCATAGTTGTAGAATGAATAAATGCAGAGTTTCTACAGCCTGCATGGTGTAATTTTTTGACCACTTTGGGGGGGAAATGTGTCTGTATTTGCCCCAGATAAAAAAGCCCATTTCTCATTTGAAGGCTACTGGCAATGCCAGCTTCTTTGTAGTTTGGATCCTACTGGAGTGTGTTCTTTGTCCAGCAAGCATTGTTATAATGACTGTGTGGTTAAAATAACTGTTATTACTGAAGTGGTTCTTCTTTTATGGTACATTGAACTCAGAGCTGAAAGCATTAGAGGTGTGTGTGTGTGTGTGTGTGTGTGTGTGTGTGTGTGTGTATGTGTGAGAGAGAGAGAGAGAGAGAGAGAGAGAGAGAGAGAGGAGGGGAAGAGAGTGTGTTTGAGAGAGAGAGCATTAGGGGTAAGTATGTTAGAGAGCCAGAGAGAGAGAGATGGTCCTGTCCCAGTTTTGGCCCTGTAATACGGAGTAGGTTGAAGTATGTTCGTACATTTGAATAGAAGTTATACTCGAGCCCTGTCTCTTAACTATAGACTTGAATATTAATGAGGTTTAGGAGTTTGCATTGTGTTTTGAAGCACATTGTGAACAGTAGAGACATGGGCAGACTTTAAGTAAAGTAAACCACTCCAAACTGTAAAGGAATAATGTTTACTGGGGGAATAAAGAGAATCTTTAATATACAATGCATCTGCTATTATTGAGTAAATCTGTGTGGGTTTTCTGGAACAGAAGACTTCACAGCAAGATCAGAGTTGGCTTGAAAGATCCACACAGAAGTACAGAGGTAATTGACTAGACTCAAAGACATTACTGAGATACCAAAAATAACTACAACAGTATGAGTTCAAATTTAGCTTATGCTATGCTGGTGGAAATCTTTCTTTCTCCTCTGCCCTCGTATTAATCAAACGAACTTCCCATTATGCTTTAAAAATGTTCAATTAAGTTATAAATGCTGGCAGGTAATAATTACTAAAACTCTATCTCTGGTGTGCATTTGGTACTGGCGTATAATTAATTAAATTGCTTCAGTGGTCTTGTGGTTACAGTATTTGTTCTGAGCTTGTGGTTTCAACCCCCATTTGAAACTTGGTCTGGAACAGGTTCTCAAATTTTTTCTAAGGAAAAAAGCCTTTAGCTGTCAGGTCTGTGCATGTAACATGACGTATAAAGTTTTACCCATAACGAGTAGTGAGGGATTTGAGAGGAACAGTAAGGCAAATAAGAGGCACGTGTCTCCAAAGAAAGCAGCAAAGCACTGCTGGTATCTTTAAACAAAGAATTGCGTAACTGCGTAACACAAAAAGTTTTATTGAACCCTGTCTAACCTATGCAAAAAGTTATCTGGATCTCTAAGAGCACACTTTACAATGCAGATGCATGTCTTGCGGACTCTGCCTCAAACTATGCTTGTTATTGTGTATTGCTTCCCTGGGTGGGAAGATGATTTAAAAAAGAGACATTTGGAGAATGTATATGAGTTCCAACTGAGAAATGTAAACTTTAACTAATTTCTCATTTTCACTTATGTCAGTATAGCTATTTTAGACAGTTGCATAGCAACTACAGTAAAATTGTGCTTAACATGCCCTCTGAGTAATCTGCATCCTTGTATTGAACCACACTTAAAGCTCAATGCTGTGTTTTAGCAGGGAAAAACATCCTATATACTCTCAGCTTGAAAGTTTTGACTCACCTCATGTGGAGACAATTTGGCATCCAGATATGTTTTCGAACAAAGACAAACAAATGAATACAGACAGAGGGTGAATGACCTTACCACTAGCCAGTAAATATAACACCTTATGAATGTAACACTGAAAAATAAAAATTGAGAAACCAAGGAGGTGAGAATTTAAAAAAAAAAAGCCCACTTGGTAAATGGTGAAACAATAGCAATGACAGGTAAAATTTACTGCCATGTGCCTACATGACCGTGACCATTGAATCAATCAATAGGGTGTAATGTATCCAAGCTGATATAAAAGCTGTCTGTGATTACAATATGCATAGTTTAGTGTGATTGTAGGGAAGAACTTGAAGGAGTAATTGAGTAGAAGTCATTGAAGAGAGAATACCTCCATCTCATAATGAAGTCAAACTGAGTGGTGGATGGATGCCAGATGCAATTAGGGAACGAAAACGGCTGCTACTGCAGCAGCACCGCGGCAGAAAATTACCCCAGTCTTTTCTATCCAACAGTACTGGGTGAACCACATGTTGGATAATTATCTGGAATATTATGCTGCAGAGTTTGAGCTAGAAGAAGAAAGAATTTAGTTGTGACATTTTAGGCATGGCTATCATTTGGGAACCTTTAAGGTACATCAAAAGTATGCTGTACTGTGAAACAGATTAAGGCTTTTAGCACGATACTTTCATATTTTGACCAATTGTATTTTATCTCAGATCAAACATTTTTATCTTAAAATGTAGTTTTTTAAAAAAAGATTTTTTAAATACGTACACCAACCTAAAGCTATTGTTATTCTGAGTTCTGAATGTGTTGAGGTACAGCTAGGATTAGGTACTTTCCAAGCTTTGGCCAATAGCATGGTCAGGGGAGAACTCCTTGTCTGGGTGCATCGGTATCTGCAGTGACATGCTGAAAACTGAATCCTTGGAGAGTAAAACAGATAGATGCTAATGTTAAGTCCAGCCAGAACAAAGCTCATGCAGCAGAAGGGAAGATTCTTCTGGGATTTTAGGATGCATCCGAAGGTTGCAGTCAAATGTAAGGGTAGAGTTGGCTGCTTATACTGCTGACCATTTGGGGCAACCAGTGTATGCCCATACACATGTACAGCATGCATGTCTGCACTTGGATGGCCATACATGGGGGGATGTCTCATCTTCTCATGTGCGCACACACACACACACACACACACACACACACACACACACACACACAAGGGTTGACTCACAAGCATACACCTGGCACCATTTCATGCTTTTCCCTGTCACATATGCCTGCGTGCACACTCAAATACACACAAACTTGGTGGTTGCACCGTCACATAGTGGTATCTGTACATATGACACACCGTCGCTATTTTCTCTTTGTTCTGCACACACAATACAGCAGACAGTGCAGGGATGCGCTATGCCAGAGACGCCCAGCAGAATGAGAATGGAAAGGAATACTGCAGGCAAAAGAACAGTGGGGCTGATGGGAGAGCGGAGCCTGGCAGAGAGGCCCTCTGCAGTGGAAGCAGAATAATGGAATAGAACCAACACAACTCACTGAAAAACAATGAAACTTAACCCTGATAGATGGGGATAAAACAACGAAATAGAACACTGCCAGGCTTATTCTTAGCTTGTGGGTAACAAAAAGAAAGAGTGTGCCTCTGTATAAATACGCCTTATATGCCTCACATAATATAATGAGCAAGTTACATAGTGCAGTTGAATCGGCAAAATTTTCTGCATTATTACCAACACTGCAGGTTATACCATAGTTTTATATTGAGCCATTTCAAACCATGAGGGCTCAAATTTAAATTCTCTTTCTCCCATTTATCCCTGCATACTTTATTATCTACCATTCTTAAGCAGCAGGCAGCAGGAATTACATGAGTCAGTAATTTCTAGCCTTGACGGGTCAAAGAAATTGTCGTATGAGCTCTGTGACAAGGTGTCAGGATTGCTGAATGACCTGTCTAACTTACAGCTTACACTTGGTGAGGGCTTGTGTAGGTGCATGAATAGATATCAGTGTATTCGTGTCTGTCTAAATTTGTGGTGCGTCTAAATAATGATTCTACCTACAAAGTTGGTATGTATTGATCAGCCGTATTTAAATTCATGAGCCTACCCTATATTATCAGCAGGGCTGTGCAGACCAGAGCACACAGCCTCATTGTCTCCTGTCGAGCAAGGCTCCATATCCACTAATGGCTGTGTTTGTGTTTCAGCATAACCCACTTTCTTATAATGATCCTTTTATTAGTGTACAAGCTCAGAGGATGTCTGAGCTTCAGTCCTGTATATGTGTTCATAAAGGAAGATAATTGTTACATCTATCTTAAACCCAGAGCAAAAAATGTGCAATATACTGTATATTGAAAAGGATTAGCATGGATTTACCTTGTAACAAAATCATTATGCTTAACAGAACAAACTCAAGAACTTAAAGTGTAAAAAAAAAAAAAATGGCTCTAAAGATGATTCCACAGAGCGCACATATTTACAGTAGACCCCTATTTGTCTAACCATCCAATTCTCAGTACAAAAATTGTGATACCAAATCCTTAACAAATCCACGCCTACACTATCATTTACAATAGGGACATTGTTCATTGATGAGACAGTAGATGGCTTTGCATTCAGAGGATGTATTCATAGTGTGTGTCTTGCATTTATTTTCACATTTATTGACTGCTTTCCCTACTTTTGCTCTTCTCACTGCCCATGACCTCAATGTCTAAAGTTTCATTTTATTCTTTTAATCAGCTTTAAACTGCATAATCCCAGGCATTTTCTGTACACTGCAGAAGATGCGAGATCACAAGTGAAGAATTGCAGGCACAACTTGAAATGCTGCAACTGGGAAGCAAGAACAATTATATATTTAGTGACACCCTATGTGTCTGGGAATAATGCAAAGCTCTCACACTAAAACACAGTGTAATTAAGATGACGATGCTGTTTGATGTTTCTCTGTGGCTCACCCCCACTGTGTCATCTTTTTACAGTCGCTGTTCTGAACTTTTTATTGATGATTTGTCTCTTTTCATTCCTTTTCCTTCTTTACTCTGCATCTGCATCTCATCTTTCTTCTTATTCCCTTCCTCCCCAGGTGGCCCGAAGCCTGATGGCTCCACTGTCACTAGATATTGCAGGGGACCCAGACAGCGAGCGTGCATTAGGGAAGCAGCGCCTCAGTGTAGCTATTGGTGTCCTGGCAGGAGCCGCAGCGGTCATCTTGGTTATTCTTCTCGTAGTCACAGCTCGGCAGTGTGGTGCTCAGGGCAAGAATGGCTATGAGGCCGGCAAGAAGGAGCCAGAGGAAGACTTCTTCAGTCCCTCAGGGGCGCAACCACAGGTTGGCCGCGGTGGGGGATCAGACCGTGGACGCAAACCTCGACGGGACAAACGCAATGGAAGCAGCGGCAGTGCAGCTGGAGGAGGGAAGTCAGACAGATCACTCTACAGTGGTATTGTCACGGTCAACGGGCTGCGTCGTCATGCCAATGATGATGAGGAGGAGGATTTGAGCAGTGCTAGTGAGCGCCTGGCAGCTCGCTACTGTGCAGTGGACGGTGACCCTGGAAGCCCCCGGATGGGCGGCGGCAGGAGGCACCAGTCAAGCCCAGATCTGGCCCGCCACTACAAGTCCAGCTCACCTCTCCCTGCAGTGAATCTTCAGCCTCACTCACCTCCAGCAGAGGGAAAGAAGCACCAGGCAGTCCAGGAGCTGCCTCCCTCTAACACCTTTGTAGGCAGTGGTGGGTGTGTGGGAAGTGCTGGCTCCAGCAGCAGCAGTAGTGGAGGCAGTGGCAATGCAGATGCCATGTCCCTGGGATCTGACCAGTGTTCAGAGTACGGCTGCCAGACTGGAAACAAGTACAGCAAACAGGTAGGCGCTCTGGATATAGAACACTGTTTTGACTGTTCTCTCTTTATAACTCTGTCTTAAAAATCTCAGTCAGCTCTTTCTGCCTCTCTGTGTCTTTGTCCGCTCTGTGGCTCCTGATCTCTGCATCCTCCTTTTCATCCCTGGTTTCATGTCTTCTTATTCACACATCTGCTGACATACTGTACTGCACACCCTGTCGCTGATGTCTAAACACCATTTTATCTCCACAAAGTAGCTGTCAGTGTGTGTGTACTCTTGCACACACTTGTGTGTCTGTGTCAGCATGCTAAGCCTATGAGCAGTATGACGGTACCCTGCTGTCAGACCGTGTGTGCTCCATGTCAAACATCAGCCCTCTGTTTAGCAAGATCTACTACAGGGCACATGAGTCAAGCCCATACTGTAGCCAAACAATATGTGAATGTGCATTGGTGTAAATATGCATGATTGCACGTGTGTGTGTGTGTGTGTGTGTGTGTGAGACCATGTGTATGAACCCCTGAGGAGATCAGTTGGAGTAAAAACAGAGAGGGAGTAGGCGAATAGTTGCTTCCAGCAGGGTAATTGGTCATTTTGCGTTTCTGTTTCCCTTGTCAAACTGTTATCTTTCTTCCATTTAGCATATATGTTTATTCCATAAACAGTATCAGTCATATAGTTAATGGATGCACTGGCTTTGGTGTTCAGTCCGAGAGCTGCAGTTAAAAGCTGAATTCGTGCTGACAAATAAATGCAGCATAGAGATGGTCACTCACCCCTCCACCCACACACATACACACACTCACAAATACACAGACACAGTCACCATCTATCATCATGCGCACACTGACACAGCAGGGTCTCTGCAGTCCGTAGGGAGTGCTCCCACGAGTGATATTTGAGTGACAGCAAACCCTTCTTAAAGGCGCACTGTCTCATTTCCTTGACAGACAACTCTACATTTATCCTCCACGTGGTGAAAAAGTGCTGATGTGGTCATTAAGAAGGAAGGAGAGCAGCTTCTTAAGCTAATCAGTTCATACATGGGCTCTCTGATCCTGCTCAGTGCACACACACACACACACACACACACACAGGAACACGCACAAATGCATACACACACAAACTCCAGAGGTTAATCCATTACGGATTCAATCCTCTTAATCTGCCATTCCCAGGGAAAGAAAATGCTTACTGGGAGAGTTTGGTGTTCATGCTTACGTGCACTCAAAACATGCCAGAACACAGAGAGGCTCACCCAGACACACAAATTGACAGGGTAATGAATTATTGATCGTATGGAGTAATTAACTCCTTTGCTGCAGTGAGGTTTGCCCCCTCCCCACTCAAGCCCACCCCCCAAAGTATCCAACACCCAGTGGTTTCATGCACAGTGAGTGTGTGCTGGCTAAGACTTTGGGCGCTCATGCGTGACTGCGTTTCGCTTACATGTCAAAATTTGTTAACTCAAACAGTTTGGCGACATGAGCAGGTTTGTGTTTGTGGGTGCCTGTCACTTTGCTTGAGGGACTGCTTATTTCATGAAGGCATATGCATTTTATACATGAGTGCAAGTAAGAGATAGACTCCGGGAGTATAGGGTGGTGTGTATGTGCCAGATGTAGGATTTGGGATGCCAACAGAAATTGGAATAGAATTAGATCAGGAGTGGGTGTGAATTACAGAAGGTTAGGAGGGGGAAAAGATGGCATAAACGAGATGGAGCAGAACTTCTGCATTTCAAAGCTACTTTACTGGGTCAGTGAAAATATTAAAATGTTCATTTGAAGTCAGCACATCATCAGACCAACTCGGGTGCTCCAAATAGGGGGGAAAAAAACAATAAATGAAAAGAGGCAAGTAATAAAAAGTGGGCATCATGATTAAAGTGCAAGATTGCATCAGAGAGGAAACAAAATGACAAGACAGCTCAGTTAATAGTGTTGGATTATTTTTATGCAAATTGTTCACTGAGGAGCAAAGAAGAAGACAGAGTAAGAAGGATGTCTGTATATGAATGGAAATGTTGAAGGGAAAAAGAATAAAAAAGTTACTATAACCAGAAATATGATCTAAATTACTAAATATTTAATTAATGCAGGGAAGAAAAAAAACGAATTCACAGATTTGGTGAGATTCAGCTCAAACTTTCACAGCAGGATTTTAGTCAGCAGCAGAAAAGTACAGAGGTTCGATATCGAGCTCTAATAGACAAACTGTAAGAAAGAGGATATGAGTATGTGCCTCCAAGAAGAGAGAGGCAGGGAAAGCGGGTGAGTAAAAGGGAGGGAGAGAGAGAGAGGTCTGGTTTGGGTGGCAGCCAGAGAGTGAGAGTGGACTGCTGAGATGTGGGTCATCAGGATACCCGTTGGCATCAGGACACATTAATGATCACAGCAGTCACATGGCACTGCAGTCAATATGGGCAAAGTGGCCTCGTTCTACCCTTTACCTCCACCACACACATAAAATGCACAATCCATCAGAATGCTGTTTCTTCTGTCTGCTGTCCTCAGTCACCCACAACAAAGGTCATGAAACTTAACAATTATGTTCCAGTTTTCTTTGGTTTTCCATCTTTTTTGCAGAGTGTAACTTAATCTTATAGAGCGCGTTGCACTTTTCTTTTCTTCTGACTTCTCCTTTTGGCTCTCACCCTTTCTTCCTTCAGTCTCCAACTTTCTTTACCATATGACTGGCTATAAATCTAAACACCCTGCCTTTGGTACCCTTGCATCTTCCATGCGCCACACTGACCTCTGAGAATAAATCGACTCAGCATTTTCACTAGTGCGACTTGTGCACTTTCTCTCTCTCTGAACCCAGCGGGTGTGTGGGGGCGGGTGAGAGCGCGGTGCCACAAAGGCTGAATCGAACCAGGCACACATCATCTTAAACACATACACACACGTTCAGTCCAAGTCCAATCAATGCCCTGTTAACAAGGCCAAGACTGCAGTGGAAACAGGTGGGTTGTCAGCGCAGCTTTTTGCGCATTGCACAGTTCTGCAACACTTGGTGAAGGTCACTGCTGGACTCACAACACAGGGCATTTCAGTGTTTTGACACAGCAAGGGCAGGCAATGGAGATGAGTTTGTGGTGAATAGGACTCATCCGTCCAGTCTTGTCCATCTAATTGGACTGTACGGACGGGTGCGGGTGGAGAGATTAGGTCTACTGGATTATAAAATTGAAAAGCAGCTTTTCATTTCAGCAAAATCCCTCCAGGATTAAATATGATGAGCGTCTGTCATAGACTCAAATTCACCCCACCATCCGCTCACGCATGCCACATGAATGCATCCACACATACGCCCCTTGTGATAACATGCGGCGTGCATTTGGGTCATAGAGGTGAAGGCACTGTCATCCAGAAACAAACAGAATCATACACACACTCTCCCCTCCCTGTCTCTCTGTTACACACACACACACACACACACACACACACACTGTAACCATCCCATGACCCTTGTCATGATGATACCAGCACACTGAGGTATTTATTAAAGTCACAACGAGTTCAGGCCATGCAGCCAGCCATATGCTCAAGGGGCGAGTAGATGAGGAGGTGAGGAGGTGGGGGTAAGTGTGAGGTGAGAAGGACAAGGTAACCAAAGTGGGGATCACCCATTGAGCTAGACTGAAAACTGATCTGCTGACCTGGCAGCAAAGAGCGAGGGGAGGGGACAGCAATGGGGTTAGAGGCAGTGGACTTCAGAGAGGAAACATGAGCCAGACAGAATGAAGTGAGACAGAGTGAGAGAGGTTTAAATGATGGAAGGACGCTAAGAAAGGCTTGAACATTACAGGGTGTGTTTCTGTTAGATGCTTGGCCGCAGAGGCAAAACACTTGCTTACCCTGTAAACACTGATTTTCCGCTTGATCGAGATCATATAAATATAAATAGGCTATGTCTGAAGATGCATTGAAAGTGTTCTATTGGTTCAGTTCAAGTGGTTTTCTTTAGTTTTATTAAATTTACAAACAAACTAACATACATCAAGTCACATGAATTTTCCTTTCATTCAGCAGTGTTTTGTGGCATAAAGAGGCACGGTTGTATGGAAGTGCAAAAGCACGCATTGCACCCTCAGTTTAAGATGTAGAAACTTCAGCTGAAATTGGAACAATAATTGTTTAATAGTAATTATATCTATATATATATATACATTCACACATTGTGCCATTTATAGTCTAGATTCTAGATATAGCCAACCTAAACAAGGATATTAGATTTTTGAAAAACAACAATACCACCACTAATTCAAGATGGCACCGTAAGACTGCTACTGATCCTCATCAGTCATAAAGTCATCAATTCAGTTAAATAAAATAATTACAAATTTGGGAACAAAAAAGCTTTTGTCTTATTTTTTAAGCTCACCAGACAAATTAATCCTTTACCTTTTAAGCTTTTTATTTAATTTTTTAACTGGATATAGTGTAGTACAGTATATCGCTTTAGACATATCTGTGAGTGAGGGGACTGAACCATCTCTCATTTCATTGGGGTTCAAATTCACTTCAGAACTGTCCACTTGTTTGAACCTCACTATTGTTAGAATAGCAACATTCAAACTAAACACATACTTAACAGAATTGGACAAAAAAATCTTCAGTTGCATTGCACGCACTTCCTCATAGGGCTGACTTGTTCAGCAATTCTACAAATATAACTTTAGCCACATAATAACAAGGAGGGAAAATCGTATCTCCATCACTTGAGCACCGGATTTGGTTTTACATTTACCACATATGCTAAATGTGAAATCACTGCACTCTGCGTCTGCACAAGAACTGTTTTGGTCTCATTTTGAAGCAGCCATTTTACACCTGTTTTTCTACTATTTTCCCCTGGCCTATACACAATGGCTGTGTATTGGGCCGTGACTGCTGTCGAAACTTTTCAGATTGCACAGCGGCGCTCTACCTGAACACAAAATGATTGAGAACTGCAGCTGCTGCTGCTGCTGGGCTGGCATGCTGCTTTCACACTGTAGCCAATGTAGAGAAGGTGCAGTCCAAATGTCCTCAGTGGGATGAAGATGAGATTTCTAATGTGATGTTTTGGTCATCGCTACTCTTTTAAAATCTTTTGGCTCAAGATCAGAATGTGAACGTAAAGCTAAAGGGCAGCAGGTAATGGTAAAGGTTGAGAGTATATTTAGGATTCATTGAATTAGCGTCACAAAGACAGTATGTGTATTTCCATGTGTGGCAGCCTAGTACAAGACAAAGACAAAGCAAGGAGAGAGATTGCGGGAGGCAAAAGGAGACAAATTGTCTGTTTCCTTACACATCAAGGTCAACCAGAGCTGGAATGTGATTAGAAGTCCCTTGTCTGTCTCAGCTGTTTACCACACGAGATAATACAGACAGGCTGTTCAGCTGATAATGTTACCGTGTTAACAACTCCTCCCTTCAGCTTTTGTTTCAACTTCTCTGTGAAATGGCAAGAATGTGGGAATGTCTTTCCAGCAGATACATGCACTCACACAGGCAAGCTGAGGCAGGGACACACACGGCAGTCACTGTCAGACACACACAGACGTACCCACTGAAACACTTTTGTGTGTACATAATGGCACATAATTACACACCCTCCCAGATCCTTATGCATATACACTTTTCACTGCAAGCAAATGAAGTCTGATAAGAATATGATGACACACAAGTGGATAGGAAAGTTTTCCATCTCTTACATCAGTTTCTTCTTCCATTCCCTCTGGATTGGAATCACATGCACAAGCCCGGGCACACTCTGTCTCCTAGAATCACACACATCCGTAGAGGCTTACAAACACTCTCTCTTAACTCTCTGACACAGACACACACTCGAGCACACACAAAGACCTACATAGCAAGCCCCTCACTGAGATGCTTCCTTTTATTTGCTTCTTGAAGACTCTGCTCTGTATTGTACAGCTCGGCATTCAGCTCATCTGCCTTCCAGCATTACCTTAATGGCTGTCTGTGGGTTGAGCAATTTTACCCAATATTGCTAAACAAAAGCACTCTTTCTCACACTAGACAGGGATTCTAGACAGCTTAGTAGCCCTATGACTGGTTTTATCCACCTACACAAAAGAATCTTCAGTGCATTAAGTGGTATTGAGTTGAGCTGAATTAAATTGGCTTGAATGGATTTTGAATTGAACTGAACTGGACTGAGCCCAGCGCAGCTAAATTGAATAATTCAGATTGCGTGGAATCAAGTCGGATTGAATAAACTCAAACTGAATCAATCTAGGGTGAGTCAAAGTGATTAAAATTTGTTTAACTTTGCTAGTGGATGTTCCAGGTGACAGCTCAGTGGGTATGTGAGTGACTGATTTTATCCTCTAGAGTGGCCTGACACAACATCAGTGTGCTTTTGTTGAAATATGCCAAAAAGGGTTTTGAAGTTAGGATGTCTTTAGAAAAAAAAAAGATACCAAACCTCAATCACCTATCCAATGAAAAGTCTGTGAACATGCATACAGTTGAGTTATACAGACAGACACCTGATTTTGAGTCTTAAATAAATGAAACCAGCAAACAGAGACATGCACATACAAAAACTCAAAAGAGAGGTTACAGATCTAAACTTAAATTTACAAACCTACAAACCTGAGGTGACAAAAATCTACTTTTAGGAATGCAGTTCTCAACAATTATTCTTATTGCACAGAGTATCTGCCTGCAATATTTGCTTTTGAACTCTGTGCTGTGTAAGTCGTCCAATAAAAAAGTGTCTCTTTCCAATCCTCCATCCCCAATGTCTGACTGCCTCCCCTCCTCCCCACCCCCATACACACACAATTACATCTTCCTCCGTCTGTCTTCCTCTTGATTGATCTCTCTGTTCTCCCTAAGTGGTTTCATCTCTTTTCATCACTCTCCATCTGGATCCATCTTTTTTAAAACGTATTTTAATGGTTACAAACTATTTTTCTTTTATTGCACTTAATAGTTTCTTTAAATTTTACAAATGACTCTTAGCAACCCTCTCCATTTTCCTCACCCTCTTTTCTTCTGTTTTTAGACCATAGTTAAAATCAGCTTTAATCTTTGCTTTTCATTTTTTTGGGGACTGGATAAAATTAAGCATGCTACCAAGGAACAAGCCTAAGGTGTGAATATCTGCACTGTGCAATATGGTTTATGCATTTTTGCCACTGGCGACTCAGAGCACATTTCTCGCCGGATATCAGCTTATTAGATCTTGTGCGAGTGCAAAAGAGTGGCCCTGGTAGCGCTGTAGTCCAAAGCCAATGTTGTTGCTCCAGGCTATGTGTAGCCATCTGTTTAGAATTGTTGGTGGAAGATAGATAAATCGGAAGATCGAGATGAAGACTGTGGAAGAGGAGGAGAATAAGTGAAAGAGGAGTAAATTCCTGGTCAGTACTGCTAGCTTAGAAAGGAGGGGGATAATGGTGGTGGTGGTGTGGGGAGTGGGTGTAGGAGATTTGGGTAGGTAGATGAAGAGGAATAAGGTGAGTGGGAGAGCAGGCAATGCTTCAGTGAGTGGTGGAGGGAGATGTGAAGCTACAAAATGAAAATGTGTTCTTAGGTATTGCCTAGGGGTGGAAAGCTGATGGGGGGAGTATAGAGAAGGAGGAGATGGACTGAAAAAGATAGAAATGAGGTATATGGGTCTAGGGTTAGAAGAAGAGAAGTGAGGCGGGAAGGAGCTTCACTCTGAGAGGAAAGCCAGCTCAGACTCTCCAGGCTATTTTGGTGTGAGTGTGTGTTTGTGTGTGTGTGTGTCAGAGAGAGAGACAGAGACAGAGGGAGAAGGAGAGATGAGAGCTTTCTACCTGCCCTAATGAAAAGTTACATAAATCTGAGTGGGCATGCCTCTGCCTGCAGCATTGCTCCATATTATACCACTGACCCAAACCTCTCCCGGTGCATATGTGAGTGTATATACTATGTGTGTGTGTTTGATCCTTGTTTAGTCCCACTTGCTTGTTCATGTCAGAAATAAACCAGATGAGAAATGCCCACCTAAACATGCACACACACTCACACTCACACACAGACTGAAAGATCTAGTTGACCCAAGACCTAAGAAATAGCCAGTTCCTTCAAACAGCGATATTAAAACAGTTTGATACAAACACATTCTCGCACAGGCTGTGTAATCACACACTCCTGTTCCCTTGGACTTTGAAAATGAAGAACTACCTCCATATAAGCTAACATAATTTATGTTCACATACAGACACACCAAAACACACTGAACGTGATGAATCAAACTACACTTAAAGTCAGTGGCTTTCTCCTAATACAGCACAGTAATAGCACGGCATTACCATAAAGCTGGTTCTTAATGGGTCAACAGTGCACAGGTACAAATCAGGCATACATTATTTAAGAGGTTCTCCTCTTGTTTCAAAAATACAGCACTAATATGAAGATTTCAACTAACAGCACTTGAGGAAAAAGAGGAACAAAAACAACTCACTTTTATTCAACATTACTCAGATCCACATATGCACACACAAACTTGAAAACAAGCACGCAAAAAATTGAAATCAAAGTCATGCAAATATGTCTGCCAATTAGCGCCCCAAACAGGTTTCCATGGGATGAAATGGCAACCTCTAATTGGCCGGATAAAAGAATGCTCACATCTGAGCCGACAACTTGAGATGGCTTGGAAAATATACACATCCCTGTCTGCATGCATACATATGCACACACAGGTGTACACTTTGTAAGCGGGGATCACAGACAATTTATTCATGGTTAGGGGAGTCACACACAGTATCACCGGTAAGATGAGAAGCAAGGATAGAGTGTGTTGACACAGATATGGTGTATTGTCAGGTGCAGGCACACACACATGCTTGGGTCAGTCTCTTTTAAAAGCGTGAATAAAGCTTTGGTCGTGGTGTCGTGTTAACATGAAAGCTTTCACGGCTGTTAAAAAGAGCAGGCTTTGATTAGAATTTGATGTGTGAGAGTGTTTTCTAATGCCGGCCTTTGCTGACAGCGGCCCTTTTAAATCCCTTTGCAGGGAGCCTTCCGTCAAAAATATGTTGAATCAACAATTTCACCTTAACATGCTCTGAATGTTTTTTTTTTTTTCTTTTCCCCCCTTTTTTTCTGAATTTTCTAAAAGACAGATGTTAAGCGTGCTCACCATGCCTGGCCGCACTTTTAGTAAAGCTCAACCACAAGGCAGCAGCAACAGTGTAGTTCTAGATGATCAAACATTGAATTTAAAACTGTTGACTAATTGAATATCAAAAAAAGCTGCTTTTTTTATGTGAATATTAAGTCGCTCCTGCAGGAAAGTGGCTCTGCGTGACTTTTACAAAGTGGTGTTACTCTCACATGGCATGATCATTATGAATGGTTTAATAATTCATGCCTTATTCCCATATGGGGATTTGTGTAGAATGTGAGATCTGGACTGTGAGGAAGCCAAATTGCACATATCATGTCTGAACGTGTGTAGAGATCAGTGAGTGTATTGGAAATCTGCAAAGTGCTCAACTCAAACTTTGAGCTTTTCAGTATATATAGTACTTAAGTCATTGAAATATTGTATACATTAGAGGTCTTGTTCCTGTCTTATGCAAATCAGTTTTCACATAAAGTAGGGGATTAAATCCCCCTAATGGTCTGAAAAATAAAATTTTTCCTTGAATAAGCTTTAAAAAGTAATTGGATTGTTGTCCCATGGCTTAAAAGAAAGGCTCTAAAGATCAATGCTTTCCAGACACATATTTTCTACTGCCGATGGACACAATGCAAGAGCTGCAGACTGCTACAATTAATCATTTATGTCATTTTTAGGCAAGAAATGAGGATGAAATTTCAGAATCTTCAATGCCAATAAACTCAATATTTGGTGTGGACTGTTGGTTGGTTACAAATGGCAACCTATTGTTTTGTTTTTTTGTTGTTTTTTTTTTGTCTAGCCTATTGGGCTAATAAGACTAAATTATTAATGCGTTGTAAAAATAATCTGCAGTTAAGCCCTCAAGCCTAAAAACCAAAAAGCACTGAATAATAACATTTAAAAAATGTGACAAATGTTAAATAGATGGTCATATATTATACATAAATCCTCATAAACCCAAATCAATCCTGAAGAGGTTCTGCTATCAGCAGAGGTACACATACATCAATATACTAGCAAGTGAATACATTGTATACTAACGTGTTATAAGTGCAGTTTTAGGGTGTAACCAAACATGTTTTCAGCAGCTTCTAAACTATTTTACTGAATTTCTTTTTTTTAATGCCACGAGACGCATAATAATCAGGCAGACTTCTGAGTAAAAGGCTCAGCTCTCTGAAACTGTGCTGAATATGACTTCACTAGAGTCATTTCTTAACCCTAATGCTGAACCGTAATTTTCAAAGGGGACTGCAAAATGAAGCCAGTGTACATATATACGCTTGAAGTGTGGTGTGAGGTTATCGATAGGGACTCTTTGGATTCTCCCCTGCTTTCTAATTAACTCTCCTTCTTCCTTCTCCATCCGCTCAATGGCCCAACTTTGCACTTGGTCTCTGGTGTATCGAACACACACACACACATACACACTTTATCACACACGTACGCACACTCACATGCAAGAAGTCTGTTTGCATACCAAAAGCATACTTCATAGCCGAAAGAAAATGAAAGCCGTATTAATTATACAGTCCGCGTTTGCGCATGCACTCGCACGCACACGTACGCACACACACACACGGAAAAAAAGAGCGAGAGAGTGAGGGAGCAGTTATTTTGTGTTTTTCCTATGCGTCAAAGGAGACAAAGTGTGAGAATGATTGAGTCTCTCTGCGTCAGGGAGAGAGGGAATGAGAAATAGTGCAGAGGGAGAGAAAGAGTGCACTGTCTTCTCTCTTTAATGTGCGTGTGTGTGTCTGCCTCTGTGTGTGTGCGCCTGTGCATCTTCGTGCGTGTCGTCTACCCAGTATAACGCCCCCTCTGTGTCCCCGAGCCACTCTCTGTCACTCACATACACTGAGACTATTGTCAAGACATTGGGCGAGGCACCCCAAGACATTTCTGTGGCACTGTGTCTGTCACAGGGGTGATAGGGCTGTAAAGGGGTTCGCACATACACACACACACACACACACACACACACACACAGAGTTGTGTTTAAATCACTTTGGAGGACATTACATTGACTTAATTTTTTTCCTGAAGACTTCTGACACTAACCATAGTTGCTGTTTGCTTAACCCTTTGCTTGACCTTAACCTAAACCTAATTTTAAACCATGTCTTCACCTCAAAATTGGGATTTACATTATGGGGACTTTTTTTTTTTGTCCCCAAATGGGAAGTTGGTCCCCACAATATTATTGTGCAAATAAATTTATGTCCCCACAAAAATACACAGTTTGAAACATCCAAAACTCATATACAAATATACCGTCTTACCATTTTATAAGTAGGCAGGTGAATTAATGTGGCGGTGTCCTGGAGTGCAGAGCATGCATGTGTGAGTGCGTGTTTGTATTTGTGCATGCCGGAGTTATAGCGTACGCATATGTGGGTTGTGATTATGTGTGGCAAGGCCTATGTGGTGTACGTGCTTGTTTGTATCTGACAGCACATTAGGCAAAGCTATCTTTAACCTTGTAAAATGAGTGACACGGATTCTAAACTGACAGGATGGATTTCAGTTTGCCATGGCGCTCCATCGTGGCAGCCTCTGTCAGCTCAGCCCGTCCGCCCATTTCACAAAAGACAGGAGCGTCACAAAGGAGACAAAGTATATGTGAGACAGAGACAAACAAGAAGAAAATGAGAGGGTTATAGAGAAAGCTGGGTAAGATATGACAAATGAAATAGTTTGGAAAGTGGAGGAGAAAGAGCGGTTCTGTTTGAGAGAGAGCGAATGCTGCACCTAAAGAGGAGAAAGTGTACAGGATGTGAAAGGCTGTGAAAGAGAAAAAAATGGGAGTGTGAATGGAAGTAGAGGTGGAGGAGGGAGTAGGGGGAAAGAGACCTTGCTCTTGTATCCGGATGTCTCTGAGGTCCTTTATTGACTCTATCTATTGTTCACAGCAGCACTCCTAATCACTCTCAACAGGGAGGTTGTGTTTGTGTGTGCGCGTGTGTGTTCTTGTTTGCCAGCCTTTTGCAGAAAACTACGTATCTTTAGCCTCATCCTCACTTTTACTCTTTCATGCACTGGCCCCCACAGAGAAGCTATTGTTCACTCTTCATCTGGTCAACCTTAATGGACAGTAGCAGTGGGTGGGAAAAGCCTGTTCCTAACAGGCATAGTATTAGTCTAATAGTTCGAATACACACACACATATACACACAGAATGGGCGGTAAATGCCATCTAAATAGCAGGCATACATATGTATGGTCTCTCTTACTCACGCAGGCACACAGAAGGCCAGTTGTACATCGCCATCCTGTTTGCATCTTTCTTAACAATGACTGCTGTCATGGATATTATAAGAGATGACTGTTTTAAGGACCAGCACTGGAAAGTGATGAACATCACCAGCACACGCACAAACACACTAACAAAGGAGCTAATCTGAATCATGGGCATTTGTCCGGTAAGCCTCGTTTCACATCTCACACTATGAGCCTTTGTTTCTGTTTTGTTTTTTCCCCTATAGACAGCCACGGCTGCACAAAAGGATAAACATTTCAAAGGCCCGATGCTGTGAATAGAGTCAATGATTTTCAATGTGTATCTGCAGGGTGGAGAGCCCAGATGGAGACAGGGAGAAGGGAGAAAGCACAATGCCAGAGTGGACAGATTGATGGTAATAAAGCTGTGGTGGATAGTGATACAGTGAATCCACATGCAGTGAAACAGTCTCTCTGCCTGTCTGCCTCTGCACAAATATTCATCCACAAAATACCTACAAACAATGTGCACACAGCCTCACACTTAAAACAACTAGTTAAGGCTAAAAGAGTGTACACTTGCCTGATGGTTTTATTTTTAAATCGAGCCAATAAGAGAAAGTGATTAAAGTCCACAAAGCTTCAACAAATCACATACGAGCATCGGACAAAGCAAAAATCTGTTAGGCAGGACAGGCGTGTCAGAAGTCAGCAAGGCTGGTAGTTCCAATGTTTGCCACAGGAGGGCTTACAGCAGACTGCAGCAGTCTGAAGAGGAGTGTGGAGAGAGGGAGCGTGTGGGTCCGCATAGTGCCGATCAGATGACCTCGCTGCTGCAGTTAATGTTCTCTGGCGCTCAGACACAAGGCTAAGGCTCTCCCTCATACCGCGGGGCTGTTGTACTACAAGCTGTTGTGGTGGTAGGGGTGGTGTTGTTTGAGGAGTGTGAGTGTGATTGTGTGTAAGTGTGTATGCAGGAGGGAAAAGATTAGGGGAGTGGAACAAGCGAAGGTGCTCTTCTGAGGGGAAAGAGGGAGCATGACACCAAGAAGGTATATGTTACTAAAGCACTGCTCAATTTCTGTAATCCTGTCTTTCTTTCTTTCATACCCTTTTCCCCATATTCCTCATCTTCTTCTGCCTCCTTTCTCTTTGTCCCACTCTCTTGCCCTCTACGTCTCCACCCCCCACACACTTTAATTTGCCCCCTCATT
>VUQI01004217.1:9483-23104 GCA_015106735.1 Paratilapia polleni | reverse complement strand
TTCTGCCACAGTCTGTTACATTTTACACTTGTTTTTATACTTTTGTTTTCTTGAATAAAAGAAAGAAGGTGAAAAAAAAAAAACAAATATTGTGTGTAATTAAACATGTTTAGCTGAAATCTAATTACTGAATAGCCATTAATTTAATTACACTGACTTTTATCAGTAGATATCAGATAATGATTTTATATTATGCTTCAGCCTTTAAAAAGTCACGTCAGTCAATCCGTCAAATGAATTATTTTAAGTGTTTTGGTCTGTATTTAGTATACGAAATGTGATTTCATTCTGCCTGCATGCACTGTGTCCACAGTGGGAATTTGTCCCCTAATCTCTGCATTGGTACAACCACCGCACTTGTTTTGTATGAAAGAGGACCTGCACTTATATGTAAAACATCAGTATGAATGAGCAGAAAGGGAAATGTGGCTCCAGTCCTACAGCCATATTTGTAGTTTTGGTTTATGCATAAGCCGAGTCCTGTCAATTCATTATGCGGACCAGAGTGTACCAAGGCATAAACAAACACAAACAGACACTCAAATCCAGATGTGCTCTCTCTCTCTCTCTCTCTCTCTCACAGACACACACACACACACACACACACACACAGACCAAAAATCAGATGTGCAGATACACACATGTGTTGAATATGCAGACACATGTAACAAGAAGAGAGGGAGACTGTTAATTAACTAGAGCTCGTTAATTCTCTTTGAACCGACAGCAAGGAGGTTTACACACTAATTACCTTGATGACTGAGCCAACCTGTGCACGCACACACATACACACACATTCTATAAACACACACACACACACACGTAAACGACTACTCTCACAGGCTGACATAACACATCTTGCAGGTTTTGAAAGTCTTACACTCATACACAGCTATAAAACACAAACATAAATGTGTGAAGTCTCACTCATATGCATATCCACACACACACACACACACACACACACACACGCACTGCAACATGATTCTTGCCCTGAAATGAAAGCTATATTAGGAACTCGTTTTTTTTTTCTTCTGAGCTGCAAGATACAGATGGTTAAGTTTATTCTTAGTTCAGACCCATCATGCTTCCGTTTGATTCACTCTGATCTGCCAGAAATAACTTCAGAGTAACTTCCAGGATAGTCATATGTTTGTACAGTATAGCTGCATTGCACACGCACACACATGCAAAGACATAGTCAATCAAACACAGCCACTCACGCACACTCACTTTGCCGTGCAGATGAGTGAAGCTCCCATGTCAGTATTGAACTGTAATGGCCCGTGCCAGATTAAGGGGAAGGTTTTTTTATGTCCTCCGTCAAACTCAATTAATACTCCATCAGCCATGAATTCATAGGCCACACTGGACCTTAGCCAGTTCATCTGTGTGTGTGTGTGTGCGTGTGTTAACACACATAAATGTGTGTTTACATTCAGTAGATATTTTAGGATACTACTATATTACTTATTATAATAATCAGACTTTTTTTCAGTTTCTTTTCCAAATTAAAGAAAGTGTACATACACACACACTAACATGCCTTTTGTCAGTCAGGTTGGGAAAACATCAAGGGGTGCTTACATAGAGGTTTTTCTATGCAAAGGCAGAAGGAAAAAATGGGAGACACATTGAAGGTATAAGCAAAGAAGCCGGAGATGTAAAAAGCTTTTTAAGAAATCCATATTCACAGAAAATGTACAAATGGTAGCAAACATATGAGTGAAAGTGAAAAGAAAAAAAGTGAGACAGCAAGAAGGACTAAGGCAGAATGTGTAGAGTGTGCACTCAGTAGAATGTAATGACTAGAAGATGCCAAAATATGGGATTTGGCAAAAGAAAAGAAGCGAGGTTTGTCAATGAGTGAAAGATAGAGGATGTGAGAAAAAGCGGGAAAAGGGGGTTAGGGAGTGTAGAGAAGTTATGGGTCAATAAAGCCTGCTGTGGGGAAGCAGAGAGGGACTCATAACGAGGTCAAGGACACATCATCGATCGCCACATCATAAAGCTGACTGGCAAGGAGAAGAAAGGATGGAGGAGGAGTAGGAGGAAGTGAACAGAGGGAGAAAGAGGGAGAGTTACAGCTGTGAAAAGCAAAGTTGACTGCAGGATTGGCCGAAGCGAAGAAGGGTAGCGGGAGGGAAATAGAAAATAAAAAAAATGATCAGGATGAAGGAATGAAAGGGGGCAGGTCTGGCCAGAAACAAGGTTAGAGGGAAATTGAATTAGACAGAATCATGGCTGAACAGATGAGATCTGTAATAAAACACACAGAGAAAGCAACCAGCACCAGTTGTCCAATAAGCTGCTACTCACTCTTTGTAAATCAAGACCTGCTCTGTGGAGCAAGCTGGATTTCTGCTCTTAAATAGTATGTAGCTGACATGTTACATCTGAGCCACAGAGCTAAGGATCTTCAGAAGTACATTTGCAAGAAAAAAGTTTAACCCTTTGGGAAAACCTCGATTTCTGTATTGATTAACCATAAAATGCTATCTGATCAACCACAGTCTGACTAGACTAACAGCACACAAACAGCTGGGCTTTTCATGTCTTTATTGAACGCACTGATTAATCAGTCAATAACGACATGAAGAGTACATAAAGAGTTTGTGTGTTGAATCAGATACGTGGACTATCTGCAAATCTTTTGACACACCAGCCTCAGCTGTACTTTATACTTAGTGCTCAATTAGCAAAAGTTGCTAACATGCTAAACTTAGATTAGCTAATATATAGCATATTAGCATTGTAACTGTTAATTGTTAACTGGCATTTAACTCAGTGTATCTCTGTTTACTCATTGTATTACTGTGGTGCAGGCCTGCCTGTAGACTCCTGTTGTTGAATATCATTAGATACTATTAGAAAGGTTTTTGTTTTTTTTCCGTAGCCTACTAAAACCAAACACTGTTGCACAAAAGTATGATTATTACCTTGTTTCTTCGGTTGTGTATTTCCTGAATCAGGTGGATAAAATGGCATGTCCTTGCTGTTTTTGAACACAATCAAAATAAAAGTGATCTTCTTTTTTTATTCTAGACATTTTTTTTTTCAGATTGAACATGGAAAAATGTCAACTGTGCAATTATACTGGCTGAAATATCTTCTGTTGTGTAAAATATAGAATATTTTTATCAGCTGGTTAAGAAAAAAACTTACAGGATTCTGGAAAGAGCTTCAGAACAGGGAACTGTGTTCTAAATGTCCTTATGGGTTTTTCAGCTTGCCAAGTCTTTTTGGCGCTAAATCTATACTTAGTTGCTTGATAGAAAAGTCAAAGCCATACGTGAAAATTGCTTTCTTTCTTTTCCTGTTTTATATTCTTTGAACCGAGAAAGATTTGTGCGTTGACACATTATTTCTCTTGTTACCTTGTGATCAGAAATCATTATAATTTTGCATCATTATTATCATGAAATAATTCTGTGATCATGAAAACACATTCTGCCTTAATGTTCAGTTAATATTATTTTATGATCAGAAGAAAAAAGTTTTGACAGCCTGTTAAGTAAATGAATAGAAGATATTTTTTTTGTCAACATCTCTGATGTCAGAAAACTTATTATGATGACTTCACACATTTTCTTGGCAAAAAAAAAAATAGCAAAAATAATCCTTACACATGTTCTCTCTGACTCTTTACACCAAGCTTCTAGTCATTTATCCACTATTTCCTCTCTGAGCCACTGCCCCTTGTTTGAATAACTGGAAAAGAGGTTGAGCTGCTTCATCTAAGTGAACGCTCTAAAAATACATTGCTCCGTCTGTGGAGAGTTAAAATGAAGCCACTGAGATCCCAAGAACTACTGGTTTTCCATTAGATTCTAATATCTCGTCTTTTTCCTCATCCTTGCTCATGCTTTCCATCTTTGCTGTCTGAGTCACTTTTTCTCATCCCCCTTTTATCTCAGCATTGTTAAGAAGTGGCAGAAGAAGGCAGACGTGCTCCGTTAATTTCCCTTTTCTGCTTAATTAATTTTGCTGTGTTCCCCTCTCATCTTGTCTCATGCGTTCATTAGGTGAACTTGTTCAAATGTTTCTTTTCTTCTTTTCTTTTTTTTTGTGTGTTTGAAAGAAAAGGAAGTTTTGGTACAGTCCAGACTTTTATTCCAGCCCTCCATCAGTTTTTCCCCAGATTATCCTGAGGTGACTTTCTGAGCTGAAGTTTTGTCCACCCTAATCTGCTTCCATCCTCTGCTCAGCCACTTCCTCCCTATACGCTGCATGTTTCAAAGCAGATCTAGATTGAAAGGGATGTAATTTTGTGAACAGATAAATGAGTATGAAAGGGGATGGTGGGGGAGGAGGGGGTTATATAGAAACGGGCTTCCTGGTGCAGAGTGATCCCTTCAGGCCAGACAGAGTCATTTAACTCTCGCTGATATTCTCTCAGCATGAACTTATAACAATCTTTTTCCCCCTCTTCCTCCAAAGTGAAAACTGCTCCGCTAACTAGGCTGGGGTGATTTGGGTGTTAAAATTGGAGCAGGTGCGATGCTTAGTTTGCATGAATGATGTAATTCATTTCTGAAACCACTTACACTGCAGAACTAGATTGTTTGTTATTGATGGGAGATGGTTCACTGGTTTGTGTTGCAAGGATGCGTGCAGCCTACTTTTGAAAGTTGCAGTTCTTTCTTTATTTTTGTTATTCAGATACTGATAAGTTTCCACATTGTGATAAGTTGGCTTACTTCTAAAATAACATGCTAAATAAAATGATAATAATAAAATAAAGGAAAATGAAGGAAAACGCTCGTCAAATCTTTAGACTTTTGCTATTTGACTGAGACCAAAACCAGCAATTTATTAATCAGTATGTAAATCTTTAAAAATGGATCACAAATATAAAGTTTAAGTTTTTAAAAAAGATAAAATAAATGCAGTAGTTTGTAGTTAGTAAACTAGTGCAAATCCCACATACACAGCAGGGTGGTCTAGTAGAGACTGTCTTGAACTGAATACAGTGCCTGTCTTACTCATTTTGAAGGAACACATCACCCTTTGCAACAGAGGAGCTATATTAGACTTTGGATACACAGACAAGTCTTTTTAACTAGAGAGCACATGCATCACCAAGGCTCTATTTTGCAGTTCCAGCAAAGAGTTATCCATATTCACACCAAAATTTAATGGGTTCTTCCTTTGTGTATGTTCCACCTCTCCACCGAGCTTCAGAATATTTGACCTGGAAGTTTTGGTATGATCTGAGAGACAAACTGACAATTTGCAGTCATTCACTTCAGTTTTTGCCTTAGTCAAGAAATAAAATCTGTGCATGTCTGGTTTTTGTTGGCAATAAGAAAAATGCAAAATATCACCGGATTTATCCTTCATTTATTTCAACAGAGCACCAAGTGTTGTTGTTTAGAGTGAACTCTATATTACCCAGCTGCTACTATTAGGCACCATTCCAGATGAAAAGCAAGTTTCTCTGGCCAGTCCAGAGGTTTGTAAACATCAACCATGTCCAGAAGCCTTAATCTAAACTGGGATTAAAAGCCAACTGAAAACTTTGAGGGGCTGCCATGATTGGTTGATAACTATTACCCTGCATTGTAGCAGCTAAACCCATAATCAAGGCGAACATCCTCCGATAATCCCAATATGTCTTTGCAGACCCCTGCCCAATAGCCTAATCCTCAGATTTAGAATCTCAGATTAGGAATACCGGGTGATTAATCTCATATTGTGTGTGTGTCTGTTTTCTGCAGGGGACCCTTCGCCGGGTGACCTTCTCGGTAGTGAGCCAACCACAGGACGGTGGTTGCTATGACAGTGGCCTGGAGGACTCGGAGACTCCGAGTAGCAAGAGTTCATCAGGGCCTCGGCTGGGAGCCCTGCCACTTCCGGAGGAAGGTTACGAGCGAACCACACCTGAGGGCAGCGTAGGGGAAGAGGAACATGTGGAGAATGGTACACACAGTCATACAGTTGATCTCAAAAAGGCTGCAAGATACATTTACTTTTATATGTTTTACTCTGAAGGATCAATGTGCTGTATGCTGTAGAAGGCTTAGACATGTTTATATACACTCTTTTTCTCTTTGCCTCTCTCTCTCTCACACACTCTCTCACCCCCTCTTTCTCTGATACACAAAACACACACTAACACTTTCATTAAAACCTTCACTTGCTGTCAAGGTCTCTGGAGTCTTTTCTGTCCTCACATGATGGAAATGGGTTTTATACAAAATAGCAGTTGTTCTGTGTGTGCACACTTGCACTGCACATACAGTGTGTTTGTGTGCCAGGCTTCTGTGTGCTATGTGAAGATTTTTTTTTTTTTTTTAATAAAAGCTAATATGTGGCAGTGTGTTGTGCCAGAGAATCATCCATGGCCTTGTCCAAGCCTCCATTTCACCAATGAAATTGTGTTTTCACCTTTTTGTACAAAGTCTTTGTCAAGGATGGCAAGCGGCAACAAAAGTTATTCTTTTAATCTTTTCACTCCTCTTTCCTCTGTATATGGTCATCCCAGGGCTGCAACATCTGCAACTCACCAGGATCACTGTGACCTTGGTGAATAACTAGTTCTGTGGCTCTCAGTGAGCTTCCAGTTCAGTACTGCTTCTTGCCAGTGTGTGAAATCCCGAGGATTTTGTGGAGTTTAATAACTTTTTGTCACGGTCAGATGGAGAGACGAATTGAACAGAGAATTCATTGTGTCGGCTATAATTATACTGTACAAGTATGTGCTTGTTTGGTTTCACATGAATATACATGAATTTACTTACTATTGCTCTACATATTCAACAAAACTTCCTTATCAGATTACAAAACAAATATCTAATTTCTTGTGGTAAATTCAACCAAAGCTGAATTTAGAAGTTCAAACAGGAAATGAATGTGTTACTTGACGTGACAAGACATAAGGTAAATGACTGGTTTACATAGAGAATACCCATAACTTATGATGCTACAATACATCAGCATTAAATCTCTGGTGGCCTCACTAACCTTTTGAACAGTCACTCACAGGATGTTACAAATATTTCACTTAATCTTTCACTTCCGTGTAAAGACATTTAGACTTGCCATTCAATTTTCTGATAATTAACTTCTTTTTGTTGTCAACATTTGTTTGGTTTGACCTCATCTTTTACCTTTAAGTAATGCTGAACCACAGCTGATTTTTTTATACATTCTTTCAGTCAGCAATTTTTCTTTTTGCTCCAACAGCACTTTTTCCTTCTAATTCAACCCCCTCCTTCTAACCTTTGTCTAAACCCATCCTTTTTAAGCTCATTTCTGTCTTCCTTTCCCACTGTTCAACTCTCTTTTCTCTGTGGTACTTTTTATTTCCTCGTCTCTTCATCTTTTGGTGGTCTAGTGTGTAGCGCCCCAAGTCAGATCTGTGTGACGTTGCCCTTTCACTCTCTTTTTGCTGATATTTCCAGTGTAAATGAAGGCAGAGATGCCAACAAAAAACTTTATTTTTCTTTGCATTTTAACCCCTTCTGTTTCTTTTCTGTATCCAGATGCTAGACAGCTACCAGATGTAGCTTTGACTGGAAAGTGTACCAGGGAGTGTGATGAGTTTGGGCATTCTGACACCTGCTGGATGCCAGTCCGCCCTTCGCCACGGCAGCGTCAGCGCCACGGCAGTGACCCCCCACGACTCTCAACCTTCGCCCCTGGAGATGACAACAATAATCTTCGCGGTAACGACCATGAGAGTGACAGCGAGAGTGCGGGAAGCGCGGGGAGCTCCGAACCTGGAGTGGTCGTCGGTGGAGAAGGTCAGAGATTACCTCTAGCCAATGGGGATCCCCTTGGCACCCTGGGTAGTGGAGACCGCAACAGGAACATGGGTGATCACAACCGTAACCTTCTAAACCGCAAGATGACTTCTGCATCCTACGACACATTTAGCAGCGCTGGCTTCGGGAGGCGCCAACAAGAGGAGGGAGGGGGAGAAGGCCAGAACCCACCTGAGGTCATACCACTGACGCGGACAGGAGGGGACTACAAGACTACATCCTGCCTGACGTTGTCACGCCGTGAGGTCTACCTGTGACAGTCTTGCAGTCCTCACCGCTACTCCCTTTTTTGTAAAAGAGGGAGGGTTAAAACTTTACTGGCAAGTCATCAGTATGAAAGTACTTGGAACCTGGGAAGATGTGAAAATGTCAGAAAGATGTTTTCCAAAAATACTTTTGGATTCTGACTAATATTTATAGGCACTTAAACATAGAAAAATGATGGATCCACTCTCTGAACAAGAGAGCTCTGAACAAGAACACACAAGCATTTTTTAAGTACTGGTGAAAGTTACCTACAGGCAAAGATCCTCTTATGACAATGTGGAGGAGGACAATCTTCTCTTCTTTTTACCTGAATCCGATGCATGCCTGACCCTATCCCACAGAGGGAACTGTATGAAGAAGAAAGAGACTGAGACAGTGTAAATTCTGATGCTATAAACTCCTGGGTGTGTATAAAAACTGAGGCTATAGCAGACCAGATTTGGACTCAAGTGGTGAGCTATCTGCTGAAAAAACCACTGAGGTTTCATCCAGTCAAAACAGATTGAAAAAGAAGTAACGGGTCTTTGATTGAGTTATTTGAATCTATTTCAAACCAATCAATTTTTCTAATGTCTAATCAACTGTATCATAACACAAGAGGGGGACATTAACCAATCAAACTGCTAATCCCTTGAGAATTTTCTGTCATGAATAGAGAATAAAGTACCAACAAGTGTAAAGTTACACACTAGAAAAAAAAAAAGTCCTGATCTCAAAAATCAGGTGTTAAAAACAAATGATTCAGAACAAACAGCATCAATGTGAAAACAGACTTTTTCTTACAGCAGTCAAATGTAATTTTTCAGAATACAAGGTTCTCATAGTATGTCCGTAGTGCCACAGTATTCAGGCGTGTGTGAGACTATATGTTTATTATTTTACCTTTACACCCAGTCTGTATGTATATATTGTATGTGTGTATTTGGTAAAACAGCAGTATTGCTTCTCTGCTGCTGTCCTTCGTTTCAGAGTAGACTGAGGTGCTTAGAGTTCATTACACATCTACAGTATCCTAACAGTGTTCATGTATGATAGGAGTTCTCTCACACACATGTGGACACATATACACACATACGCATGCAGGCGTTTACACACAGAGCTTAGCATGTAAACACAAATTCATACGGTGCATTTACAGAATGTGAACATGCATAGGGCCACCGTTTATGACACGATTCGGTGGCTGTGTAACATAAAGTATGTAGTAACTTGCATTAACTTTCATACAGAAAAAACAAACACAACACACACACAAACACACACACACACAGAAAGCTTATTTAAACATAAGACATATAAAGATGTACGCAATGCGTAGTTCATATGCACAATGTATGTATGTGCTTTTAATCATACTTTTTTAACATTATCATTGAACTAGCTGTAGCATTTTGCCTGCTCCCCTCCATCCAGTATTTAAACATGAAATGTATTTAATAATTATTCATCTCTGACTGATGTGTGAGACTACATTAAAGGGAATTTCAGTGACATCTACTGTAAGTAATGATAGACAATGTGAAAATGGGAGATACTTTGCTGTATGTAGGACTCATAGAAAAACCAAACTTCTGTAACTTCTGTAAGAAAAAAAGGAAAGAAAAAACTGCATGAAAGAAAGATTATGCTAACTTTTTTTCTCTCTTTTTTAAACCACATGCTTTTTTGAATACCACGCCTATTTGGATACATCTGTACTAAATGTGTGCGCTCACGGGGAAGTGGAGATAATGATGGCAGCAAGGGAATTAGCTTCAGTGGATGAATATGTTTCTTCTTTATCGTGGATCGAGTTTGGAGTAACCTTGGGCCTTTTTCTCAGTTTTTTTTCCTCACAAAAAGAGCTCGGTGTAAGAGTTGCGCTGCGACCCGTTTCACCGCACAGTGCTGACCTGAACACGCCCATACTGCTGTGCTGAACTGCGCAGATAACAGACTCCTTCACATTCGTCCTTCCCATCAGCTACTGCACGACTTCCGACACACTCTGCTGCATTGGGCTAAAGAGTGGGTGTGGATTGAGGCCAACACATCTTAATTCCCATCATCAGTGTGTGGCTCAGTGGTGTGATAGGGATAATAGGGTTAGGTCGTCCCTGTGGTCTTAATGAGTTTCTTTTCTCCTCTCTTCTCCTCCCTTGATCTGTACTGATCTCATTAATGTCTGGATAGAGGAATGTAACACTGCTGGAAAATTGCCAGTGTGTCTCTTAATTTTTCTGGTTGTTTTGGATCATAAGACTGAACTGAGACATCTTTTTGTATGGAAGTAAGAAACAAAAGTAAAGCCCATCTCAAGTGTGTAGTAAGGTTCAGCTTACTCACAGAGTTGCTGCTTGACTGTCCCCTCACTGAAAGGTAACTGGACTGGAAATGAAGCAGGAATCATCATGACACCTCCTTAGATTTTATAAGGATAAGAAAGGCTCTATGTATGTGGATGCACTTTGTATACCTGTATATACTTTCAACTTTACAACTCTGTAAACAATACTCTTCAGCTTTGAGTCCACTGATGTATTTACTCCCAAAGCCTTCATTACCCCCAGATACCCCAAAATGGCTGTTGACTGAGCTCTGTTATTGATGGACTGTGCTGAGGATGTAACAAAATTCAAAGCCTAACATTTGGGATTTCTCGCTTCTTGGAGACTTCATGGGGATTGAAAACAATCATAATATCCTGCATGGTACATGTACTGAGAGACAAAAGGACACACGCTCCATTCTCTGGGAGAACGAGTTGAGATAAATGGGTTTCAGACCCTAAAAGGTCATGAAGAACCCGTGGAGAAACCAGTTTGTGAGTTTTGGAAAGAGACTCTTGAGACAGCCCTGCCTTTTATAAAAGTGGCAGATATTTCTTCAAACTGCTGTTTTATGGCAGTTCCATGATGGCACCTTTCAAACACTTAAATGTGGATTTAATTGAACTTTCTGTAAATGAATCTGTGTGGGTGTGTCCTTTTTTTATACTGCACGTTTAAACATGAAGATGTTTCAGTGTACTGCAAAACAGAGGGGGGGGGAGACAGAGAAAGGCATCATGTTTGAGATCTACCACCTACTAATCAAAACACTTTGGAGAAGAGACACTTCAGTGGACATCATGTACCTGTCATCCCCCTTGTGCTGTTACCCTAGCCATGTACAAATAAACTACACTGTAGAACAGACAACTGGAAACCATAACAAACGATGGCATGCTTAAGGTTCAAATCTGCACTTGATAAAAAAAAAAAATAGAAAAAAAATGTTATTTTTGTTTCCCTCTTCTTTGTTTTCTTTACCTTTATGGATTGGCTCTGTTTTTTGCCTATCCCTTCCTGTAATTACATAATGAACTAATTGCATTTGCTATGATGAGGAAGAAGAAGAGCTGTTGACGAATGGTTTGGTATGAAGATTAATCATGTAAAAGTTTGACTTTGACATTAAAAACTTCAGACATACCCGTTTGGCTGTTAGCACTTTCACTCTTTTCTCCGATTATTTCACACAGCCGCAATTAGAGCAACAGCAGTTGTGACACTTGTAATGACACCAAGCAAAATAACTTGAAATTTTTGCATCAAGAATTGAGGAAAATGTTGTACTTATTCATACCAACATTTACAACTTTAGCTGTGGTGCGTTTATTAACTGCTTCTAACTGATCAGTAAATGAGTTATCGGTCATTAATTACAGGTAATGGAAACCTTACTAGAAAGTGGTGCAAAACTGGTGACAAGGCAATCTTCATTCAAAGTCTTGTTGGTCCAAATTCTCGGTTTCACAACAACAAAGCAAACTCTGCTGATGAAGACCATTTGATGCAGTTAAACGGTTCAGAACAATTTTCTAAGCGGACTTAAGTGTGGAGGTCATTCTGTCATTTACATTTTCCAAAGTCAAGAATGCCCAGTGAAGTTTAATTTTTGTCTGCTTTCCTTCCCAACCAGCAGCACCAAAATCATCCAATTATATCAGAAAAATGATATGATTTATTTTCTCATACAACGTCAGTTTCCACCTGGCTGATATCTGGAAATATTTCTAGATTATCACTAAAAGGTAGCACAATCTATCAACTTTGTCTTTGAAAGGTGAATATTCTGCACTGGACCCTGTTATAAGGAAACTTTAAAATGTAGAAGCAATTTGGATTTAGACTTATCTGAAAATGCTTCACAGGTGTTAACTGCTACAAAGATTAGCGTGAAGGACTTTAAAATGTCAGAAAAAATGTATTTGATTTGTTGAGTATGCAACACTGACACCACATGGTCATGTGCAGTACTTCAGTTTCCTGGTATAGCTTTTCCTCTGCGTCTCATAGTCAGTTCAAACACACAGAAGTGAAGAACCAGTAAAATAAGTTAAGTAATAAACGCAGTAACTTTAAATTAGCATACAGTGGAAATACATTTTTTTGCATTTTCAGTCCAATCACTATTTTTGTTGAGACAAAATTATCTGCTTTAGATCAATAATTCAAAGATTAATTTGTAATAAAATACAAAGATTTGTTGTGGCTGAATCTGAAACCGTCCTTTATGAGAAGAAGGCTCTTCATATTTCATCATTAAAGTCATATATAAATATATTGGACAATAAACATATAATACATTTACCTATTACATCAACAGATAAGATAAAGAAGTAACTATTACTTTGATGTGCAGGAAAATAACAAATACTTCCAAAAAGCAAGCACATTTCCATATTTGAGTACTCATTATCTTGCACGTTGCAACAACTAAAGATCAAATCCTGCACTCTACTCTGTTTTCCATTTTCACAGGACATGATGTTTGCTCCTGAACTTTGTGCTGGTTACAGACCCATTATTTAATGCAATTCCACTGCAGCCCCTCAGTTTGATTTTTCAAACATTTCCAACTTATTATTCACATCACAGGTTGAATTAATTGTGCTGTTTGAGAGAAGGGCTGACAAAAATCAGTTAAAATGTGTTTTTCGAGGCTGATGGTTTATAATACTCTCACACGTGATTTAGGGCAGGAAAAAATGTCAAATGATGGACTTTAAAGCCATATTGTGTGTCCTTATTATCTTCAATTAGAATAATCACTTGTATTATTACGCCTGTATGTCCCCTATTCAATAAAAGTCTGTTTTCAACCAGAAAATAATTATGAATTACTGACCATAGTTTTAAGTTCTCAGGATATAGCCATCTAGACATCAGCATCCCCAAAGGACAAATTGTTCTGCAGCTGGTAATAAAGTAATAAAAGCACACATTCATTAACCCATACACTTAAAAGTATTAACAACCTTCTTTGAAACATCAAAGCATCAGGCATCACATAAATCAACTTCTACTTGTATGATATCTCATATAAGCACTCACCATAAGAGGCTTTGTAAATGGTAAATGGATAAGGAACTGTTTGCAATGCAAAAAAAGAAAACGAGAGAGAAAGTCCGTTTTGTTAAACTCTTAATTAAATTCAAGGGATACACCTGATGGATGTGCATTTTATGAAGATAGAAGAAACTCTTACAAAGGGGCCTGGTGAAGTAAATCCCATGTTACCCCCCCCCCCCCCCCCCCCCCCCCCCCCCTTACAAAAAAACT